>OY757279.1:0-178000 GCA_963584085.1 Pyrausta aurata | reverse complement strand
GTAAGCAGTTTAGTGTGTGTGTGTGTGTGTGTGTGTGTGTGTTTATGTGTGTGTGTGTGCGTAGACGTGAATGATGATCTTGTGATTAATGATGACGAGCATAGGGATTTTAATAACTGACTTCAATGGCTCGATGATAAGAGGCGGGGGCTGCTGTTGTCATACGTTTGTTATAACAATTGTTTACATGTACAACGGCTCCCATCGTTTAGCGTTCTTGCAAATGCAGGATGAAGTAACGCCTGATTCTACTAATGAAACAAGTGTCTCACCTTGGGCACGTCGTCGAGCGCGGGCGTGGTGGGCGCGATCTCGACGAAGTCCTCGATGATGATCTTGTTGTGCGCGGGCGCCACGGCGGCGGGCTGCTGCGGGTACTCCGGCTTGCGCTTGCGCCCGTGGAAGCGCTTCTTCTGCGCGGGCACACAAACACACTCTTCAGCTTAGCAATAATAGTGGAGTTCAGCCTTTATGATGTGTAATGAGGAGTTATCTATCGATCTTTTACTACTACTTTGGTGCGTATTGCTGGTATGTCAATAGCAGGCAAAACGGATAATTCAGCCGCTTACATAATATGGCGTTGTCAGTTTTTAAGCCCTCGCGGTTTTAAATAATGCCGAAGGCAAAATGTTAACTGTTCAATGGTCACAATTTTGACGACGATTTAGGGTGGACGGGAACGGAAACTGTTTATAATCAATAAACAGTTTCCGTTCCTGTTAGAGTATCGTACAATTTTTATTCATTATAAAAACTACTTTAAAGCCACTATTACCACAGGTATTACACACGTAGTATTTTCACTGGATTTTAATCTTATTTCACACATAAATTCACTTGTCGCCATTTGTCTTTTATGGTCAATAGCGACACCCGTGGAAAAGAACTAAATTCTAAAATTTTCTCGGCATACACTTGTAAAAATCAACTTATACCGTATTCAATTTATACCGTAGTGACAAAAACACTAAAAACAAAAAATGTAATTAATCGAAAATGAGTTTTATTCTCAAAAAAAAATCTAATTAAACTAAAAGTCGATATAAGAAAACTTTATAGTAAAATGTTTGTTTTGAATTTTAAATGCTTTTTTGGTGGATCGAACCCGGGACCTGACAGATGACACCTTAACCCATCCACCACGGAAGCCTGATAAACTTGGGCAACCAGTCGCGTACCTTGAGCAGCGGCTGCAGCGGCTGCAGCGACGGCAGCGAGGGCTGCGGCGGCGCGGGCGGCTCGGCGAGCGGCACGTCGAGCTTGTTCAGCACCTTCTGCTCCTCGTGCCGGTGCCCCTCGCGCACCAGCTCCGTCACGCGGTTGCGCTCGAACACGCGCCCGTTGTTTATTACCTGGGATCACGGTTACAGGTCAAGGTGATATGGGAGAAATGACTGTGGTATCAAGACATGAGATGACTCGAAAATCTATACTTTAGTTTATTTACATTATGACAAAATCACCTAAGGCAAACAAGGCTAGTTGACCAACTCTCAAATACTAGATAATACCTTAAATTAGTAAATAATATTGATAAAAAACAAAGCTATTTTTTATATAAATAGACATTTACATGATTTATTTATGATTTAAAAAAATAAAAATTCTATTTGAATGGGCCTCAAAAACGCTCGAACTGTCATGGCGTCCTAAATGACGTCACTTCTTAAGGAATATCTTTTTGACAGCAAAATACTATGGCGAGTTATTACGCGTGACGTCAGCGCCATTTACACGACTGTTTTTGCAACAGATAATAAATCTTTTAAGCAGAAATTACAAATTCATTTTTTGAATATGAATATCCAACCAAGAAACCAGTTGAAAGTATATATTTTTTAAATCGGTCCAGTAGTTCCTGCGATTAGCGCGTTCAAACAAACAAACTTCTTAACGTATAAAATTATAAGTATAGTTTCGATATGGTTTTAAAATAAGTAGATGATTCTGAAGCTAGTCATATAATTGTATGGCCTAAGTCAAGTAAGTGCTCATTAACTCGTCAAGTATGTGTGAACGAGACACAATAGAAATTCCATTGTTATGCGACTCCAGGGAGTCGTTTGATACCTGACTGATTAAACGTACAGAAACACCTATAATAGTATATTGTGGAGCAATAAAGTATTGAGTTTTGAGAAACTAGTGTCCTCACCTTAATATCCTTATCATTGAGCACCGTGACGAGATCCCTCACGAAGCTGTTGTTCGGGTACAGCTTCTTGTGGCTGCAGTGTATGTCCACCTCGAGGTGCTCCTCGCTGTTGTTGGCCAGCTTCCTGACCAGCTTGAGTATGAACTTGTTCTTGGCGTGCTTCCGGTGGCTGCGCTTGCGCGCGTGCTTCCTGCGCTTCTTGTGCGAGTGCCGGCGCACGGTCGCGTTCGCTTCCGGCTCGGCTGGAGGCTCCTCCGTGTACGACAGGAGGGAGCGGGAGATCCTTCTGCGGGTTGAAGAGTTATTTGTGTTTGTTGTGGAAGGAGAAATGAGAGAAACTAAAATAGGAACATGATTTACAGATATTTCTCGCGGAGATTTATTAAATTTTCTTTTTGATTGATTTTGACCTTTGTCATGGATGTTATATGTATTTAATTATTTATGGGAGACGGCCCTGTACTTCGTAACACAAGGAAGAAAATCCATTACCACGAAACCAGACAGTTAGTGTGTTGTCCGGCGCATATTTATATTTTATATTTATTTATTTTGATTGAACATCAATCACAATCATTGCTCCGATCCCAAAGTAAGTAGCTAATACACTTGTGTAAAAAAAATCCATAAGGGTTCCGTTTTTTACCTTTCGATGTACGGAACCCTAAAAACTACAACATTCAGACTCCAGACAAGGTAGAAAATTATGTGTTTTATTAATCAATGATTAATATTCGCGTACATCGCTTTTTTCTAAGTTGTTAGCAGCTCTATTCATACCTATTTCTTCTGAGTTTGCTCAGTCTTTGCTCCTGCTCGCTGGGCTCTGCGTCTTCTGAAAAGGAAATAACTTTTCATGATTTATCAACTGATGTTGCCACGCGACTTGTTGAATAAGTTTTTCACAAATCCTATTTCAGGCACGAGTCCCTGACAAAAGTGGAATAAATCTGAATTAATTCTCGTCCCACTGAAAAAAAAATATTATAGTTCATTAGGAAGACAGTCAAAGTGTCACACCACAGTGTCTCTTAGAAATGACAAAAACATTCTCTATCAGTCGAGAAAAACTAATCAATGAAACTATCCGGTCAGATAAGCAACGCTGTTTTAAAGTTGTTCGTATAGATGTCGTTATTGTTCCATGTTTTTCTTACGCAAATAATAAACATTTCATTTCATTTCATTTCATTTCATTTCATTTCATTTCATGCCGCGTCGTTGCAGTATCATCTGTATCCACTCACTGTTAAGTTTGAAGTCGTTCTCCTCGTTGTAGTCGATGGCCCAGCGCTGCGCGGGCTCGTCGCGGCGGCAGGGCTTGGCCATCACGTCCTCCATGGCCACCAGCCCCGCGTCCAGGCACAGCCCCGTGTCCGCGTGCTGCAGCTGCCCGGTGGGTAGGTAGCGCCATTTCTGACGGACAAATTACGTTTAGCAATATAGCGACATCTATCGGTGAAGTTCAATAACAATTCTACACGCTGACTCGGCTGTGAACGATTGGATGGCGCTGTAGCTTAAGTATACATATAGACTGAACCCAGGTATGTATGTAAGATGCATAAACCTTGTGTTGTGAAAATTAGAATAAAAACTGTGGTATTTTAACACACCACATAGATCAGATATAATACACGGTGACATTGCAAGGTGTTGCCAAATTACAGATGCTCCGTACACATCAGTAGGCTACAAAATCAAATAAATCAATCAAATATTCATTTAGTGTATCTGTTATAAGTAATTTTATAATAGCGGATTATTTTATGTCTATTTACGATAGTGATAGTGTATGTCCGATAGTCCAAAAAAAAAAGATTCGAATAGTGTACCCCGTAGTAAAAGTGGTAGTTATTGATGGTGTCAATCACATCCAAATTCTGCCAACACCTAGCTATGTCACCGAAAATTATCCACCGGATCGACTGTCATACAATGTGCTCGCAATGCAGAAAACCGGCAGAGATGGAGAAACATCGCCAGACGTGCTGCAGCCCTGAAAGTGAGCGGTGTGTGACGGCGAGTCGCAACCCTGCCCTCAGCCATCTAAAGCCACGACCACTCTGTCAAGAGTGCCCGACTAAGAAGAAGAAGATAGAAAATTATAATTTCTACGTTGATCCGACCGGGATTTGAACCCTTTCCAGGTTCTAAGCTTCTAGAGATACCTCAATTCCGGCGCGCTATCACTACCACCGAGAATGAAATAACTAAATCTTCGTCACACTCACCTGTCCCCGGAGCTTTCCATGGCAGTTCGACATCAGCACGCGACGGCCTTTCTCGATCGGTTCATCCCTGCAACAAATACTCTATTGTAGTATTTTTTTAGGGTTCCGTACTTAAAGGTTTTATACTTTATCGAAGACCCCGCTGTCTATTCGTTCGTGCGTCACCAGTAATGATAATTGGACAGTTGAAATTTTCACTGATGATGTATTTCTGTTGCCGCTATAACAAGCACAAAAACAGAATCAATAAACTTTAGGGGGCTCCCAAATAACAAACGTGATTTGTTTGCCGTTTTTAAATCATATTTTTTTGCCATTCACTTGGACAACTGCACCTCGGCGCAAGGCTCTTCATAAAAGACATGTTACCCTCTAGCTGATACGCTAATTTACCTGCAGCTGTTTCTCTTATTCCTTTGGCCCCTGTATATATCTGTCTCACCTCGAAAGCTGCAGCTCGGCGCAAGACTCTTCATCCCTCAGTTCTCCTCACTGCGTGGCTTGCAGCTGGTAGCGGCACGGGTATACTGTCTCGCTCCCTCCCGCCACAACTGTATCTATCTATCCCGCTCACCTGGACAGCTGTAGCTCGGCGCAAGACTCCTCGTCCCTGAGTGGCCTTGGCCGACAAGCTGAAGTATTGCATGGCTTGATGCTGGTGGTGGCACGGGTATACTGTCTCCTCTTTTCCTGTGAAAGCTGTATCTGTCTGACTCACTCACCTGGACAATTGCAACATTTGCAGCTGTATCTCTCTCTCTATCTCTCCTGTTGCAGCTGTATCTATCTATCCCGCTCACCTGGACAATTGCAGCTCGGCGCAAGACTCTTCATCACGTAGCTCTCCCCTAGCTGATAGGCTGAAGTACTGCGTGGCTTGCAGCTGGTGGTGGCACGGGTAGACTCCGAGAGGCACGGCGGATCCTTCGCGCTGAAGCGTGTCGAGACACATGTGGCTCGAGGGGTTGCGGAATCTGTACGGAAAGATGATCGTTAGCATATTTATTAGACTTAGATGATTGCATATGACAACGGGCTTAAGATAGCCGTGGCCCGTGGGGTAGGCCGTAGGATGGCCAGGGGTCATCATCAGATGGTTCACACACGGTGTTAGACTTGAAAAAATAGTTTAGTTTCGTAGTAAAGACGTCTAATTACCCAACTGATTACAAATCACTAAGTACTCGTATTACACAAGAAATAAACACAAGTTTGTCATGCCTAACTTCAGATTAGACGCAGAAAAAGCTTAACATGGTCTTGAGATCTTGCAATTTTCAGAACGAAATATTTTCACACGTGTTGTAATGTGCATACCTGCCGTATCCGTACACGTCCCGGACGGGCACGAACTTCTCCTTGTACACGTTGTCGAGGTACCACTGGAAGCTCTTGCACTTCAGCTTCTCGCGGAGGACCTTGCGGTGCGTCACGTCGCCGATCTTGGGGTTGTTCTGAAGGAAAATAAGAACATAAGGAAAAAAAGGTCTAAGGAAATTAATAATAATGTTCTCCTACCGATTTTCGGTAACCGGAACCGTACCATTACCATGAGTTTTCGGCGGTTTTACTCGCTAACGACAACGTAACTTTTTGTATGGAAAACTTTATGTACGCAGGAGATTTATAGTGCCCTGATGTGTGCGCAATACACAAATGCACACTCTGTGTCTTCACTCTTATTAATTCGGCTCGCCGGCTCCGACATGACCAATGCTTAAAGTGCGAACCAAGGCATGGAGGTGTCATCACCACCAACTTCCTGACTCCGAGCTGTTTTTAAGTATTTTAAAGACAGAAACCCAGAAACAAATGTCGGCCCCTCCCTGGATTTAAACCCGGGACCACTTGGGTAATACTCTGTAATAAGAGTGCATAGTCATTACAGTCGACGCGCGTTTGGTGTAGTGGTTAGCGCTCCTGACTACTATGCCAGCGGTTGTGGGTTCGAATCCCGCAAGGGGCAAATGTTTATGTGATGACCACGAACATTTGTACCAACAAATGTTTACAATATGGAGACCCGGCGTGATAAGCGTTGTCTGGTATTTGTAGCACTAGGAAGAAAATTCCTTAGTTCGAAATCGAAACCAAGACAATTTGTGTGTTGTCTGGCGTATATTTATCTATTTATGACTTAAGTGTGGCCAAGTGTTAACAAACACTCACTCACATACCATCAAAACATAATTACAACTTGATCTGATACTCACCCTAAGGTCTGGCCTGTGCAAGTAGAAAAGCTCAGCGTATTCGTCCATCCACACTTCCGCCATGCGCGCTGTATTGATTCCTGCAAAAGGAAATGGAATAGTGTACATTTGACGGCGTATGAACTAAATCTTGTGGTCTGCTTAAAGCTCTCTACAACAAATTTTGTTTCAGTACTTCTCTTTGGAACTGACAATATTTAAGCACATTACGTGACGTGTCAAACGAAAATTATTATTTGTATCAAAAACTATGACAAGTTTTCCCACTACGCAGTTCCATCACCGACCAACACCGTCGCGAGTCATGCACCGAGCGTGTCGACACCGGCAAATACGCTCTTGCTCACGATTCATATAACGGTGCAACAGAACGCTGTAGATCTGTTCAGTGGTGCTTTTCGTGTCTGATACGCTTCTAGGATATAGGAAAAAGGAAGAGAGGAAGACCTAGAAGAGCGTATATGACCCAAATAAAGGAAAAGTTGGACGTCGAGTCGTACCAAGAGGTCAAGGAGATGGCTCTGAATAGAGATGAATGGAGAAAACTCCGACAAGAGCATTGCTCTTAAATGAAAAAGAAAGAAGTCGCTCCTAGCACCGTCATGGTATGATACGGTTTAGTGACCCCAGACCTTAATTGATATTTATAGTCTACAAAAACATACTTACTTTATTTAAAAAAAACAACTCTTACGCGCAAAAAGAAAAGATTTAACTTCTGCACGTTACTACAAACAAATTCTAATTTGTAACTTGAGTTTTTCCTGCAACATACCATGAGTATCCGAGTTAGCCGGCAGCGCGTAAGGGTGGAAGCTGCGGAAGACGTGACCCACCCGGGAACACGGAATCGTCTCTAGGGTACCACCACCTGTGAAAATAAAAGTACAACTTGTTACCTATACTTAAAACATTTCATAGTAATAGTGCCAAAAAAGAAAACCCTGTTGGGATAAGCGCCGTCAGTGTTACAGCCTTTATCTAGCATCGAGTGAACGGCATCACTTTGAAAGAAAGGAAATAAATAAAACCTTTTTTTTATTACCGTACATCACCCTACTGTTGAGCAAAGGTCTACTATCCTAACATCTTCCATTGGTCTCTGTCAGCAGCCAATGACAACCTATTTTTAGATCTACCTCTTCGTCGGTAGCCGTCTGGTATACATCGGGTGACGACTTAGGCCCATCTATCCGAGTGCATTCTGCACACATGCCCCGTCCGCCCACTCCCACTTTGCCGTCTTCTCACTATCCCTATGTGGTTGACATTGCACCTACTCGCATAAAGGCAATTGCTGACACTTTTTTAAAGCGTGCCGCTGGGGAACAGAACTCGCTGCCTACTGAAGTTTTTTCTAAGGAATAAGTATGCTTTAAGCCTCTTTAAGGCAAACTACACCACACCACACACAGCCACACCTGACATCAGGTCAAATATCTGATAAAAAGAAACGTCCGCATGAAGCGTGTTATGGTAGGTATTCCGGATCATGTCGATCTTTTTAATACCCAACAAGCTTCTTTCCATGGCTTTAAGCAAACTTGTGTTGAGATTTCTGACTTTTAGTCTATGCTAAGAACGGGAAGGATGCAATACCGCCGAGTTTGCGTTACAGCGTGATTGAAAGGTTTCCCTTCCTATACGCGTATTATGTGTTTTTTTTTATTTGGTGTTCTTAATACAATTCATATCAGAATCAGGATGATGGTCACTCACACTGCCATATCCTGAAGGACATCTCTAGATTCTCGCCGCCCCAGCCGGCCATCTGTTCATCGTACGCGCCCAGCTCCCAGTAGTACGCGCGGTTGATCGCGAACAGCCCGCCCGCCATTGTTGGAGACCTGGGAATTAATAAAGGATGTAAAAAGTTACAAAGCATCAGAAACGCGGTTGGTGTATTGGTCTACGCTCTTGACTATTACGCCGGCTGTCGCCGGTTCGAATCCCTCAAGGGACAAATGTTTGTACCTAAGTCATGGATGTTATATGTACAGTATTTAAGTAATTACGGGAGACGCCCCCGTCATAATCGTTGTCTGGTACTTCGTAACACAAGGATGATAATTCCTTACCACGAAACCAGACAATTGGTGTGTTGTCTGACGCATATTTATGACAAAGACACCATGTCTAAGTGGAGATTCTCCAAAGGAACCGATCTGTATTGTATCTGCTGGTTCACTTCACAAGACATGTCCCATCTCTTGTCTTGTCCAGCATGCCCTGATTCTTGCTTTCTAGAAGACCTTATGTGTACAAACGACAAAGCAAAATCGAAATTTAGGTCGCTTTACCGTCGTCGCGATAAGAAGAATTAAACATTGTAAGTACACTGACCAAGTAGGTGCTATATCGGACCCCCTCCTCTTCTTCTCCCTCTCCGGCACCTCGATCCACGTGAAGTGCCCCATGAACGTGAAGCCCCCCACCTGGTAGCAGAGATGAAAGGTTAAACTAAAAATATAAATGGTTTGTAAGTTTCTTGGGAAACAAGATTGAATAAATGTAAATATTTTTATAAAAGAAACAAACGATTGGAAATAACTTAAAAAACATTTCCTAAAAATTAAACTGGTTTTCAGTCCAAAGAATATTGAATTAAAAAAACTGACTAAAACTTAAAATAACGCTTTTGTCGTCTAGTTGCGTAGACTGTTTGTATACGTAAGCTCGACATCATGCACGCACTCTAAAATATTATTTTTCTCCTGATTAGAATACAAATGCGTTATTTTAAATTTTAGAAAGTTTTTAATGAAGTTTATTTCTTGAAATATTTTTTATTATTTCATGATTTTTAGTAATGTCTCGCTACTGGTCAGATTTTGATAAAACTAACACTGTACCTTAAGTTGGAATATACTTGATTGGACTAAAAAAGAATTATCTCTTTTTGTGACTTCTCCTTTTCGAGAAATCCGTGGACAAATATACAAACATACATACACTTAATGAGTTATGAATAATTTAAAAGCGACTATATTGGGGAACATAGAAGGGGTTAAAAAAACTTTGAACTTACCTTGATTGTAAAAGGTGTTAGCGTTAGTTTGCGTAAATAAAATACATATGAATAGGCAAGCGTAAAATAATAAACGTTTGGAGAAGTGAAAAGTAAAAAATAATGAAAAATATAGGTAGGTAGGTGTAGATTTTTGAGTGGGGAAATGCTTGTGTAAGTAAATAAAAAATACTGTATTGGCGTATAACAAACACTGTTTTATGAAAATTGTGTATAAAAAAACTGAGTATTTTTGTTATTATCAAATTGAGCATTAATATTGATATATAACATAACAGGAATAATAAATTCAAATTATCTAGTAAAGATATGGGGGGTAAATCAGAAAACTAAACGCATTTTTTCTTTTCCCGTTTACGTTTTCGTTTACCACGTGATTTGCTCACGTGCCACCACGTTGGCGATTGTTTTCAAAATGCGTATTGTTGTCAAACTTCGTTTCCGAAACAAGTTTGCGCGCTCGTACCGATAATGAGTCGTCAACAGCAACCGGCGGTCACTGTTTGCGGATTTGTGAATAAACGAAAAACAATTTTCACTACTAGATTTTTAAATATTTTCACCAAAAACGAAGTGACATTAGTTTTAGTGTCACTTTTTATATATATTTTTGTTGGGAAGATAAATTGCGTATTTATTTATACAAAAAATAATACAAAAAAGAGCAGTTGGTCCGGTAAGCCAGAAAGATACTGGTTCGAGTTCCGCCCGTGCGCAATTTTTGGTTTCTTATTTCATCTTTTAAGAATACAAAAAATATATCAAATATGTATGTTGAAAGTATTACCTGTGAACAAATACAATTAACTGTTTTCCTGGTTAAACCTATAATTATTTTCATTTATGTCATCTTACATGTAAAATAGATACTATTGCTTACTCGACCGTAAATTCTCACAATCAGTGAAGTCCTTGAAAATAATTATCGATTGATTTAAATGGGTGAATCAACTTTTCTCTGTCCCAACGTGAAAAGTTAAGAGAAATAAAAAAGTTAAGGGGATCATGATTTTTACAAAAGATCCGTGTTCCTCAATTATTAATCAATCATATTCCAAGAAAGGGCACGAATTTTGATGTGTGATTTACGAGTAAATTATCTCAGTCCAGCTAAGGACCTAAAAATCAGTCCCCTGGGTGACCGTTATTTTGACCAATAAAATAACAAAAAATCGGTACATAAATAACTGTCTTAGCAAGATCTATTTAATAACATTCTAAACCAGTTACCACATATTTATTAACTATTAAGACTTTTTTTATATACCTGAAACTATGTCTCTTGAGTTACTAATCCAAAAAACCAATCCTAAAAGTTCTTATAATTCTTTAGAAAACAGTCACATAATAAAAATACTTCTTGGGCTAACTTATCTCATAAACCTTTAAAGTTCTACATAATATTTTTCGTAGTACAATACTTGTCAGTGAAATAAAACACAGAAATCTGCGCAAAAACAGGGGGACAATATGGTTTGTCAGGAGACAATATGTAACCCAAGAGACAATAATATGCAAATAAACAACAATTTTATCAAAAAGTTTTACAAGCATAACAAATGTATATGCCTTTCTTTGTAAGAAAAGACAGAAATCACAACAGTATCATCTTATTTCAAGGTTTAGCAGTACGTTTTGTCATTTCTCTACTTCAGTTTGGGCTAACCTCAGTAGAGGATAAGCCTGAATAATATTATTGAATCAAGAGATCATTCTCGCTCAAGCTATTCATATAATGCAACTGGCAACTATCTAAGAGGCTCTTAATTATTTCGGAAAAACAGATAGGGCATAAAGTTTCTGGGATTTTGTGTCTTGTAATTGCCCTAAAACAGCTCGTCCTCCCGAATCTGGGCTGAAATGTAACACCTCTATCCCTTAAAAGGGATTTAAAGGAAATTTCCCTGTGCCTGATCACCTGAGTATCTGTCTCAGTGACTGAATACCTTCTGCTTCTTTGAAGTTGAGATTGGATGACCTTCCGGCTGAAATCCAATCTCAACTTCAGACAGTTAATCAAATCCATATCCTAAACATCAGCTAAAAACTTGAAATTATCTTCAACGTCAGCAATACTTCATTCCAAAGCAACTTCCTCAACTCTTTAAACTCAGGTTAGATATTGCATGGACTACATTATTATTTTGAGGACTTTGGATCTCCCAAATACCAACTGACTGTGTGGATTCGGAATCGAGCCACAAGAGTTGGGGATGCTGAACTTAGTCAGCATAAGCTGCTTAATCAGTCTGGTATCAAACGACACCCGGGAGTCGAATAACAATGGAATTTATATTGTGTCTCGTTTACACATACTTGACGAGTTAAGCAGTTTAATGAATTTCGAAGCCAATCCGGCCCCTTTTCAGTATCTGAACACAAGACGTGAACGAGGTTTCCACCCTAATGTCATAGTCATAACAGTTTTAAGCACCAGATGTTATCGATCTACATTTCTGATGCGTACAGCTAAGGAAACCAACTCTTGAATTGAGTGACAATTGCTTCGTCGAGTCTAGGTGGGACAAATGATCCACTTAGTTGGATGGGTTGGTTGGGTATAACTTCGAGAACGAAAGTTCTAGATTGAAGATCTTTTATCAAAAGAGTAGAGTTCACCGGTGAGATGGGAAGACGACTTGCAACTTAACTGCTTGCAACTGGTCTCTATAGAAAACTATGGGAAGGTTTATTATTAGCAATGGACATCCTACGGCTGTTAACGATGGTATTGATTACTACATAGGACCCGGACTTTTTAGGCAAACAGAAAAGATTAAAGTCAGACATGGTCTTTCTTCGCCTGAATTATGTATTACGTACCACATTTAATATTATGTTTTTTTTGTTTCTCTCGATCTTTTTGTAAGTTTTCTCTTACAGCGCCTTTGTGTTTTGGCATGGGTGTATAATATCATTTCTCTGAGTAACAGATTACATTTATACTGAGTATAATCAAAAATTGGCTAAAATTACTAAGTATTATTGTAACAGGTATGGGTATAATATTTCAGACTTTATTATTTGGAGAAATAATAGTAAAACACTGTACATACATCAGCTTTTAGGAAAGTTATGTGTTGAACTTTACTTAATGAGACGGCAAGATGGGATAAGAAAAACCACTATAATAAGGCTTTATATTGTTAAAACAATATTATATTACAAGTTATTACAGCAAAAACTAATTATTGTATGATTAAATATACTTTATTGATACAATAACCGCGTTTTGTCTCTGGTGTTACCTCTATTTGTCTCTTGAGTCACCTAAATAGTGAGGAAGGAGACCAGTAACTCCAAAGACATTTAGCCTTTAAAAAAATATAAACACGCCATTAACCACCAATTCACCTTCATTCATATTGTCACGTGATATTAGACCATATTGCTTATTGCATTTTAGTTCATAGTATGAAAAATAAAAGAAATACTTGGGAAAATAGTCCAATCAATGAAGCTTTTGTCACCCGAATAATTCTCCCGTCGTTGAAACTTGGCACATAGTGAAAATAAGTAATACAGATTATAGATATACAATAATCCAATGATTTTTTTTACGAGAAGTTAGGTATTTATACCTAAACATGGAAATCGTTTATAACTCTCTGTGAAAAAATTCTCAGTCTGAAATTGTTCGTGTATACGTTTGTATGTATAAGTTAGAATAGGTAAGAATAAGAATCCAATATTTTTTCGATTTCCGAGATACTCAAAATTAAACTTTTTGCATTTTGCTCTATAACTTCTACCGAAAAAATTCTCTGCTCATTTTTGTTTTTTAATATGGTTTTATTTATGTATATAAGTAGCTTTAATAAGTTATCCAAAACATTTTCCGTTACAATATTAGAATTCTTATTATTACTTAATTATGGCTCGTGAATAATTGCTCAGGCAAATTAAATGCGTTTCTTAGTTAGGGGTCGCTCTATTGCAGTAGATTTTTCAATAATCCAATAAAAATTCCACTAAATACCAAGTTTCTAAAATATCAGTAACGCGTAATAGTGAATATTACCGCCACTTAGAACCGACCGGGCGCGCGGAAGTGCAGTGGTGCGTGTGCTCATATCTAAAACGTACTGCAGTCAGTCTATCTGTATAAAAAAATGATGCAAGTGTTTGTAGGTAATGGCCGTCACCCGCGATAGCTCAGCAGCTAACTTAGGTGGTCTTGGAACTTGGGCACACGGGTTCTAATTCCAGTGCATCACATCGTATGTTATTTATTTGTATGTATGTTCTTATGAGTTCTTTTAAACTTTTTTTTAAACAAAATATTATGTTTTTGCAGTGATTATTTGCCAGTCGAATTCAGTCCTTACATGTTAGGACGTAAGGCTTATTTTGGCGGATGACTGACAGCGGAGTCTGGAACGCGGCGTGTGTTTATTGCGATTTCTGTTGGGCGAAAGTAGTTCTTATTTTCACAAGCGGAAGGCTTGTAGTCGGCTGTGATGGATGATTGAGGATTCTAGAATGCTGTCTATTGTATTTCGGCGCCCGCGCACTCCATAGCTATCGTATAACTATAGTATACTATTATTCAATTATTGTGACGGTATTTAGCGCGCGGTCCTTAAAAGTCATTCTGTACAAAGAAAGACATTTCAGTTTTCGTTCATCTCAGTTACCTACTTGACCAATCAGAGGACAACGACTCAACGCAATATAATAATTACGTGAAGAGTTTAACGAAAAATGAAATGAAAAGATGGACCAAGAAATAAGTAAACGACGGTGGGAAAGCAAAAGGCTGAAGCGACACTTTGACAGATATTGGTCTTAACTTAGTTGTAATCAGCAAGTTTTTCTGCGTCGTTTAAGCTGGGTTTGGTGTAAATCAGGATTGTCGTAAAATATGTTCATAGAAATATCAATTAAAAATTACATTTAATAAAAGGCAGCATTCTAAAGGCTTTTTTGTATGTCACTTTAAGTGCCTTTAGCGCCTTTTGCGTATAGCTGACCCAGAGGGAGCCCGAGTAGAACAACTGGCAGTGTTTGAGGTTAAGACCTCCGTATGTGTTTTTGACATTTAGAATAGATTTGAAATTATTTTAGAGAAGAAGAAATGTCAGAAAAACATTCATAGTCAGATTGATTCCCGATTTCCGATTAGTTATCTGTTTACATTGTTTCTTAATAAAGTGAATATTTAATTAGTACCTACCTACTTTTAAAACCAAATTATTTAATCTGCAAGTAAGAACAGGCAGTATGCTTTAAGGAGAGTTAACTTAACTTCATTACTACATCGGGTAAACCTCCGGGCCAGCATATTACTCCGGAATGCCAAGGCGTATTAAAAAAAAAATAAGCGACACCAAAAGTCTACTAATTAATAATAAATATTGTTGGTTTTCTAATTTTCTTCTTGTATTTATAATTAAATTTATTTTATATCTGTTTCAAGTGATTAAACTAGACTGGTTGCACCCGCGATAATTTCTTATAACCCGAAACCGCACGAATTATTGGTTTATTTCAATAAGTATTAGTGTTGGGAAATAAGTATAAGTTATAGAAATAATATTTATAGTGTAATTTATTTAAAAAACAAAGAGATAAGTTTTTTAATAAAAGCATACAACGCAGTAATTATAATTTCTTATATAATAATAATAGTCCCCTAGCCGATTTCAAAAGTCACAATGACTATCCGACTGCGCGGGACATATTATAGTGCACAAGTGTGTGCGCAAACACAGGTGCACTCTAGAGAGAGAAAGATAGGCGCAGGACCAACGGCTTTACGTGCTTTCCGAGGCACGGGGTGAATCAACTTCCAGACTCCGGGCTTCCCTGAGTATTTCTGAACAGAAAACCCAGGTACATATTTTTGGCCCGACCCGGGAATCGAACCCGGGACCTCTGGCGCAGCCGTCACTTAAAATACGACCCTCTTACCGCTGCGCCACCGAGGCAGTTCTTACATACTACACAGAAAAAAGGATTTTTAAAATATTTTACACAAACACCTTTCTCCACTTTGATTTGTCTGTGTCAGACAGAACATTCACTTTTAACATATTTCTACATCATACATCTTGGCCGAGTAATATTAAACAATTAAACTTCGATAAAACCATGTAAAAACGTAAACAAACACTCGAATTATTCATTATCGTATTTACGTCCGTTTCCGTTATAATAAAATTAAGTAAACAATTCAATTACCTATAACAGTGCGGGAAGGGTTGAAATGACCTTGTATTCTTTGGCTTTTCGGCCCGTTACCCGCAAGGAATCGAGAAAAAAACATTAAGTGCGGTATCAGGCCGAAAGGCCTTAGCACCATTTTCTTGCTTTTTTGAGTAGGTCTTAATATAGTAAACTCAAACCAATACTTGTCTCTTTCGAACATACAGAAATACCCTTTACACAGCCGCCGCACCAGGGGACGTTTACTGTTTCTTGCTTCCGCACAGAGTGGGAGTACATGCATCGGGTGTTTAAGCCTTATATTGCAGCGAACGTGTTAAACGTAACACAATGAACAAATTTTGCGTTTTTTGTCTATAATCGGGCAAAGGTTCGGTCATATTTGTTGCACCCGCGATAGCAGTTTGAATTTTTCTCTTGGCTATTGAAATTATATTTTAAATTTCTTGTTAACTAATATATAGAGAACATATAAAATATAGTCTTTCATAGACTAATTTCATTAAATAAGTTTTTTATTTCACTACACGAAATTAAAACATGCCTCTTAATGGTGCACCCGCGAAAATGGAATCACCCTGAGCTGAAAAATATATTAACTATTCAGATATCGATATCCCATAAAATTGTACTAATGGAACTTTTGATTCAGACTTTGAGTTTTGGTAATTTTTAGCTGTGAATAAAGCTAAAAAACTTGTTTAATGAAATAAATGTATGACAGACTACATTTTACATGTTTTCTATATTATATTAGTTAACAAGGATTTTAAAACATAATTTCAATAGCCAAGAGGAAAATTCAAACTGCTGTCGCGAGTGCAACAAATATGCCCCACCCAGATTATAGACAAAAAACGCAAAAATCAGTTCATTGTGTTACGTTTAATTTGTTTACTTAAATATTTTGTGAGGTGTTTAAGTAACAAAGTTAATAATATGAAAACTGTAAACTAAACAAACATAAACAATGATTTATGCGTTTTTAATTGATTGCGGGTGCAACCAGTCTAGTTTAATCACTTGAACCAGATATAAAAAAAAATAATTATAAATACAAGAAGAAAATTAGAAAACCAACAATATTTATTATTAATTAGTATACTTTTGGTGTCGCTTATTCTATTTTTTTTTAAATACGCCTTGGCATTCCGGAGTAATATGCTGGCCCGGAGGTTTGCTCGATGTAGTAATGAAGTTAAGTTAACTCTCCTTAAAGCATACTGCATGTTCTTACTTGCAGATTAAATAATTTTGTTTTAAAAATCGATAGGTACTGATTAAATATTCACTTTATTAAGAAACAATGTAAACAGATAACTAATCGGAAATCGGGAATCAATCTGACTATGAACGTTTTTCTGTCATTTCTTCTTCTCTAAAAGAATTTCAAACCTTAGAATAGTTAGATACGGGATTGCTACCATGTACCTGTACATATTTGAGCTTCCGATATTTCGGCACTGTTGCAAGTAGTGTTCCCGGGGCCTATGGGCTTTTAGGCCTAAAATTAAGCCTATTAGTTCTTTTCTATGGCCATGATAGACTACTAGGCTTTTAAAAGGCTTCTCATTTTAAAAAGCCTATAGGCTTTTAAAAAAACTTTTAGGCTTTGTTTCCAACTAAAGTCTTTTTCGAGTAGTAGGCTTATTATAAGGCTACAGCCATTATTTAGGTTGTGGCTTAGTATGAATCAAACAATAATTTTGTAATGGTATTTATTTTTAAATTTAATAAAAACGAATATTATTTGAAATTGGAAATAATAAATTACCTACCTATTATACATTGTTACACTTAAATCCATTTTGAGATTAGGTAAAATGCGAAGATTTTACTTTTTTGTACTAGATGAGGTAGGTACTCGTATTTCGGTATAAAATTAAGGGCGGTATAAAATTGTGAAATTAAGTTGACGATTATTATGCTCGAACAATAAATAAAATAGACGAAAAATCTTTATAGGTTTTTAGGCCTTTCAAGCCTTTTAAATATGCGCCTAGCCTACAAAAAGGCTAAAAGCCTATAGTCATCGGCTAGACAAAAGAAAGGCTATGAAAAAGGCCTAGCCTAAAGGCCTAAAAGACTTTTAAGGCTTTTAACCCGCTGCAGCCCCTAATTCATAGGCTAGCCTTAAAAAAAAGCCTAAAAGCCTATAGGCCTCGGGAACACTAGTTGCAAGCGATCACGGAGTAACTGAAGAGAACTTGCGGGTGGGTTGTTATTACTTGTTATTGGCAGACATATCGGTCTACCCTCTTTCGAAGTCGTTTATTCCGCTCGCCGCCGGTACCATTGTCCACCAACTCACTATTTTCTCGCATCTGTTCTCGACACAAAACACTGACAGTATCTGTTCGCGAAACGGCACTATTTACACGGTTTTACACATTCGAACCACTGGATTCCAGACACTTGACAATTTACACCCGTCCTCACGATTGAATTTTTTGTATTTAGTTATTTTAATTGCTTCCCTAACCAATCTTGGTATGTAGTGGCCTTCTGTCGAAATGATCTGAAGGTTGTGGAACCCGATCCAGTGATTTGGCCCCGACTCTAATAAATGTTCTGCGATAGCAGATTTCTGTCTGTCATTGTTTTTGACCGCTTTTATGTGTTCACTCATGCGGCACAATACGGAACGTTTAGTTTGGCCAATATATGAGCTACCGCAACTGCAGTCAATTTTGTAGACACCAGGTTGTTGTAGTGGGAAACTGTCTTTGGGCCATCTTAAACACTGTGCCACTTTTCTTAATGGAGTGAAGACAGTATTTGGTGAATATTTATTTAGAACATTAGAGACCTTGTCTGTCACAATTGTGGTAGCAATCCCGTATCTAACTATTCTAATGTTAGTGACCATGAAAGTTTAAAACAATTTCAAACCTATTCTAAATGTCAAAAACACACACAGAGGTCTTAACCTCAAACACTGCCAGTAGTTCTACTCGGGCTCCCTCTGGGTCAGCTATACGCAAAAGGCGCTAAAGGCACTTAAAGTGACATTCAATAAAGCCTTTAGAATGCTGTTTCTGCAACGCCTAAAGTACAAAGGCTTCTTGCTAATGCAGATTGCGGGGGAGGAACCAAGAGTATTTTGATTTCCATTGAATTTATAGGTAATGGGGCAGTCATATTTTTCATTAATCAGATCGTTAATGTATGTTCTACCTAGATTTTATTAGAATAAAAATAGTGCTTTAATTTTATTTTATCAAATGTAATTTTTAATTGATATTCATTATTTGTAATTTTAATTGTTTACTTATTATTATGGGTGCCATTGTCCGATACAAAGAAAGTAATTCATTCATTCAATATGCTCCGATAAATTCTATGAACATATTTTACAACAATCCTGATGAGTCACGCAATGACGTATCAATGAGACCAAGAATTTCGCGCGGTCGGACCGACGGCACGGTAGCTCAATTGGAAGAGCAGTTAGCCCAGATAGCCAGAAAGATGCTGGTTCGAATCCCGCCCGTGCGCAATTTTTGGTTTCATATTTCACCTTTTAAGAACAATCCTGATTTACACCAAACCCAGCATAAACGACGCAGAAAAACTTGCTGATTATAACTAAGTTAAGACCAATATCTGTCAAAGTGTCGCTTAAGCCTTTTGCTTTCCCACCGTCGTTTACTTATTTCTTGGTCCATCTTTTCATGTCATTTTTCGTTAAACTCTTCACGTAATTATTATATTGCGTTGAGTCGTTGTCCTCTGATTGGTCAAGTAGGTAACTGAGATGAACGAAAACTGAAATGTCTTTCTTTGTACAGAATGACTTTTAAGGACCGCGCGCTAAATACCGTCACAATAATTGAATAATAGTATACTATAGTTATACGATAGCTATGGAGTGCGCGGGCGCCGAAATACAATAGACAGCATTCTAGAATCCTCAATCATCCATCACAGCCGACTACAAGCCTTCCGCTTGTGAAAATAAGAACTACTTTCGCCCAACAGAAATCGCAATAAACACACGCCGCGTTCCAGACTCCGCTGTCAGTCATCCGCCAAAATAAGCCTTACGTCCTAACATGTAAGGACTGAATTCGACTGGCAAATAATCACTGCAAAAACATAATATTTTGTTTAAAAAAAAGTTTAAAAGAACTCATAAGAACATACATACAAATAAATAACATACGATGTGATGCACTGGAATTAGAACCCGTGTGCCCAAGTTTCAAGACCACCTAAGTTAGCTGCTGGGCTATCGCGGGTGACGGCCATTACCTACAAACACTTGCATCATTTTTTTATACAGATAGACTGACTGCAGTACGTTTTAGATATGAGCACACGCACCACTGCACTTCCGCGCGCCCGGTCGGTTCTAAGTGGCGGTATATTCACTATTACGCGTTATTGATATTTTAGAAACTTGGTATTTAGTGGAATTTTTATTGGATTATTGAAAAATCTACTGCAATAGAGCGACCCCTAACTAAGAAACGCATTTAATTTGCCTGAGCAATTATTCACGAGCCATAATTAAGTAATAATAAGAATTCTAATATTGTAACGGAAAATGTTTTGGATAACTTATTAAAGCTACTTATATACGTAAATAAAACCATATTAAAAAACAAAAATGAGCAGAGAATTTTTTCGGTAGAAGTTATAGAGCAAAATGCAAAAAGTTTAATTTTGAGTATCTCGGAAATCGAAAAAATATTGGATTCTTATTCTTACCTATTCTAACTTATACATACAAACGTATACACGAACAATTTCAGACTGAGAATTTTTTCACAGAGAGTTATAAACGATTTCCATGTTTAGGTATAAATACCTAACTTCTCGTAAAAAAAATCATTGGATTATTGTATATCTATAATCTGTATTACTTATTTTCACTATGTGCCAAGTTTCAACGACGGGAGAATTATTCGGATGTCTCCATACAACGAATCTCCTTGTTGATTGGACTAAAATGCGTGGTTGCCAGCGGAACAGTAAACGTACACTTGGCGTCACCTCTGACGGCGGATCAACTTGCCGAGTAAATTATCAGTCGCGAGAATAACGGACATGGTCACGTGAGACCTAGACCGTTTTCTGATAGGTACAAGCTTTAGTTGTGCCATTTTAAAACATAATACTAAATATAAGATAAGTAAGTCAGGGGACAACACAATAACTGCACTCCGAGGGACACAATTTCAAAAGTCAAAATACCTAAAAAATCGTAAAATTTTTCGGACGTCTCTTTAAACACGTGAAACTATGGGCTTTGTTGATTGGGATGCCATATAAGATTTATCTGCTGTCATACAGTTTTTTTCACACCAGACCTAAAAATTAGAGAGAAACTTGCCGTGGGGACATCAGATTTTTGTATGGGAGCCCAAAATTGTCCCCTGGGTCACCTAGCCAAAAACGAAAAATTGAATTTAAATGTTTATCAAAAAAATATTTTCATATTTCTTAATGATCTAAGTATAAGTTTATTTCATAAAATATATTGAATTAAGTCATTTTTTCCTGAAAATTGCTTTTGAACACTTGGGACACGAAAAGACAAAGAAAAGTTGATTGACCCAAATATGGTTTTTTTTTCCAAAGCAGCAGTTTCTGAAAAATACTATTTTAAGATTACAGTACCAAACAAATCTATTACTGGTATCTTTATATTTATGAAAACACTAACCACTGAGCATAACAAGATTGGAATAATAAGAACTATTTGTTATATAAAGCTTAAGCGTTTTAATCACGCTCAGACAAAATTTAGATCATATACAGATTGTTTTTATCCTTCATAAATTTTCCCAAACAAACTAATCTGTCAAAACCACCGTCATAAATATTTTAACAATTTACAAAATATCGATAATATCATACATCCTCGGTTTATCCATAGATAAAACGAATAATCGACATCAAAACTATCGATAGCATTATAAAGCTTGTCATCACTACTCGTATCAAACTCGCGCGCACTCCAGTCGCGTGCGAACGGCGCATGCGTTCATTGTTCTTTGACAATCAACCGCAGAGGTATTACCTAAACTAGCCCGACAGCTATCGTATTGCAACTGTATTGCTATGAAAACGTATCATCATCATCATTATCACTCGAAGGACGTCTACTGCTGACCATAGGCCTCCCCCATGGCTTTTCACAACGGCCGGTTGTAAGCGGTCTGCATCCAGTGCGTTCCTGCGATCTTGATGAACAAGATCGTCGTTCCATCTTGTCGGTGGACGTCCTACGCTGCGTATTTGGTTCTGCCCCAACGGCCATCAGTTCTACGCGCTAAGTGCCCTGCCCACTGCCACTTGAGCTTACTGATTCGCAGGGCTATGTCCGTTACCTTAGTTCTTCTACGTATCTCCTCGTTTCTGATTCGATCTCGTTGAGAAACACCGAGCATAGCCCTCTTCATCGCTCGTTGTGTGATTTTGAGCTACTTTAAGAGGCCCATAGTTAGAAATTATTATTATGAAAACGTAAGTATAATAATTCAAAAGTTTCTTTCAGTTTAGAAGTATACACGTCTTATCAGCACTTGACGATGGGGCAACTAATCTGAGATATTCACGTTTCACTCCGTACAGAGCGATGCTCAAGATTTTTATGTGACTCGTATATCCCTAGATATACTGGCTTCAAACATATTTTTTGGCATTAAAAGCATTCATTTATCGCTCTGTACGGTAGTGAAACGTGCACAATGACTTAGCATGGACTTGTTGAAAGCTAAAATAAAATAATCGGCCGACCGTCGAAAATCATAGCGCTGCCAGTAATTTCTAGAATCAATAATAATCTGGGATATGCTTGGTGGTGCGTTGACTTGCTAACACTTAATGGATTTATGGGCTGTATTCGTGCATGCCACGCGCAGATTACAATTGCATAGCGATCAGGCGCACGTTACGCTAAACAACTGCCGTGGCCGGTCCCATTGCCGCCGATAAATAAATGAGCTATGCAATGACAATGGAATAACACTTTCAGTTGTATTTTAATTAGAAGTTATGTTATTTGTAAAGTAGACATTTTTAACGATTGTGCAATAATTTAATTTCAAGACATTATAATGAGCTACGATGGTGTATACTGACGTATAATAGACAATGATTAAAATATGATGCTGTAGGAATATAACGACTAATACGCTTAAATAATTTTGGTGTTAAGTTAGAATAAATAATATAAAACGAACGAACGAATTAGAATAATGTAATACGTATTTATAATTTGAAAACAAATAATACAAAACGAATTAATGGAACCACACCATCATGTTATTACTATTTGAATAATGCTTTCGCGAAGAAAGTAATAGCACGCAACAACCACAAGTTTAAATAGGTAGCTACACTGTCGATGATTATGTAAACATGCAACGGTAATAATATACATAATACAATATACGGTAACAGGTAGGTACATTTTAGTTTTCTGAGATCTGTACATCATCTTGAGAAGCTCAAGTTGCTCCGAAGAATTATGTTAAACTATGTAATCTTTAGTTATTCGTAAGTGAAATGTATTTTCGAAAGAGAAATAAAGAATCTTTAACAATTTAAAGAATTATAAACCTTATAGCAAATATCATTGGTTATTATAACAATATTGTGCATTATTGGCAGCAAATAGAGCGAGACAAACCCATATTACACAAACATTTACTGCGTTTATTTGTAAACATTCAATAATATATAATAGCTAAGCTAAGTTTCAACTAAGCGCACGATTTGAGCATCCCACTTTTAGCACTGAAAACATTTATAATGATTATTGTTATATTTTTATTTTTGTGCTGCGTGCAATAATAAAATTTTTGTTAAGTACCTAGTTCAAGCTTTTGTTTGGTAGGTTAATTCTGTCACCATAGAGTTATAGCAAATTAGTAACATCATCCTCAGAAGACAACACATGAATTTCATGAATAGGCATACGCCCGGATAGCGTAAGACAGGGGTTCAATTCCTCGTCTGTCAAAAAGTCACAGTTGTTTTTTTACAAG
The DNA here is from genome assembly GCA_963584085.1 of Pyrausta aurata. NCBI lineage: Eukaryota > Metazoa > Arthropoda > Insecta > Lepidoptera > Crambidae > Pyrausta > Pyrausta aurata. The sequence continues at coordinate 154,199 of OY757279.1, read as the reverse complement.
TGCAATTTATATTATTAATAGAGATGCGCCGAGTAGCACTTTTGCCGAGTACCGAGTACCGAGTATTACTCGGTTCATTTTTTTTCCAACCGAGTACTCGGCCGAGTAACTCGGTTTAATCAAACTTCTGTTTTGGGTGTGTAAACAAGTACAAACCAGGTTCGCGCAGAATAAGCTTTCATCAAGCCACTAGAGCGCAATGATCCTAAAAGCCCCATTACTTTTTTTGTATTACAAAATCCATCTAACTTTATAAAATTTCAAATATTATTATTTTTACTAACGTTTTCCTCATTTTGTCTCTACTCATTCATTATCATAATTGAGGTTGTGATAGATTTCCCCAGTCGTTTATATAATTTCTACCAAAATATGGCTTTACTTAAACCGAGTATACTCGGCATTAGAAACCGAGTTACTCGGCCGAGTACGAGTATCAAAAAACCTGCCGAGTACGCCGAGTACCGAGTATTAACCGAGTACTCGGCCCATCTCTAATTATTAAGTTTGTATGGTGACAAAACACTATAAAAACAAAAATAAACATGAATTTCAATCGGTCAGAATCAACAAATCTGAGGGGCGATTGTCAATGATATTGGCGATTGTGTAAAGCAATCGAACCTGTACATTTGACAGTTCAAAACGTACGGTATGATCTGTCAAACGCATTGTTCTTTGCCGTTTGACAGATCATACCGTATTAAACCTAGCAAGCAAACATTAATTCAATACTTCATACAAAATATGCTGCATTTTGAGTAAAAATTTGAACCATGCAGGACGTACAAAAAACCTAAAGGAAGAGATTTTCTTGTGCTAATGCTTACATCTTCTATGTACAAAGTTAGAGTTTGCTCTGTAGCGTTAGTTACCAATCCCTATCACAAGCAGATCACTGGACTAGACAGACAATAAGGGCACCTGGATCTAGATCACAACAATTATGAGCTATGCCAAACGCAAATTCATTCATAGGTTTAAAGTTAGTCGCTTGGAGCAAAACTGTCCCATCACCAGTTAATGTTTTATCATCACCACATAACGGGATAAAATACAGACATTCTTTCAAGTACCAAAGTTTATAAAATAAAACCGGTATACATAAACAATTGACTGAAGCACGCATGCATCTTTTTAGTTTTTAACATATAGACAGACATTAGGCCATAATCTCCCCTGATGGTAAGTGATTATGTGGCTTAGGATGGATCATGTCTGGATAGTAACAGCCTATTCACTCTCTCTTATTGAATTGGTATAGGGTAAAGGGTTAGTTACGCTCTCACCAGACCAGACTAATTATAAAAAACCTGGACCTGAACATTTTCTGCTGCACAAAGCACGAAACGCAAAATTAGTCACTTGTTAACTTTGCCAGCAACCACCAGCCATGCCATCAACAGGCGACGCTCCATTATCCTAAAAGCATTATACTGAGGAATTTTCAGCTGATTGCAGCTGAAAGATTTGGTTATCGCATGAATCCTTTTACCAACGTTAGGGCAAAGCATTAGGTACTCGGCACCACTAGATCAAGCTCCAGCACCAGAACAACAAATCTAGACCTGAAAGTTCTCAGCGGCGTCTAACTGGAACGTGGACTGGTCGATCACATCAATCAGAGGGGTGATGACTGCGTCCCTCTTGTGCGCTATCCTCTGGAGTAAGGGCCGCATCCAGTCGTGGCCCACCTCGCAGTGGGCGTCCAGGTAAATGAGGACGTCACCGCGAGCTGCTTTGGCACCCGCCACCCGAGCTAAGATGAGGCCCTGTCTGGAGTCATGGAAGGGTTTAGACGTACGTCTGCGTTTCTATGGAAGAGGAGCTGAGCATAGATGTGTAATTGACCAATGATGTCGTCTTGTTCCAAAATGACAAGCAAAATTTTATATAGATAAGCCGCTTGATAGGCCTCGCCTGCAGGGCACAGGGGCGCGGGAGGAGGTGAAAGCGAGATGCGTAAGGAGGGCGGGCGGGTGTATCTCCGCCCCCCCCTGCACCCCTCATGCAACCGGCTCTCGCCTCCCAGCGCCACTGTGCCCTACAGGCAATTTATATAATAAGCAGTCTACTCATACTCGTAGTGACGAGTGTAATTTCTACACATCTCTGCACAGCTACTTCTGTGCTTAAGACGTCGATCGTATTTTGTTTGGTTTACAACATATCTAAGGATAAACATTTCGACGGGAAACTATATTTTATTGGACAGCCTCTGCCATAACTTGGGGAGAACGTACCACAAGTTAAGCACTTGTGACTTTGTTATGTAACTTGTGCAGTAAATGAACCAGAAGAGGATGCTATCCTTTTTTGCATAACTTTCGAACTAGTTTTAGTATATTTTTAACATAATAAATAAATAAATTTACGTTAATTTCAGACCATGTCAAGGATAAAACCAAACTACAAATTGGTAGATGTTTTGTTTATGTAAAACGTACTAGAATCTGACAAACCATTAGATAGTTAATGCTCTCACAGAATTTTGACGACGAAGACCAATTTCAATAAAGAACAGCAACCAGAGAAATTAATCACTGATGAATTCACTCTGATAGACTGATAAATCAAGAATCTGACATGACCAGAGAGATATTATAGCTATATTATCAGCAAAGGAACAGCGAATTCTGACTTGCGCAATATAAAAATCATTAATTGATACAGCAGATGAAAAAAAACGAATACTATTATCTCCGTAAAAACTCAACTCTAAACAATACGAAGTATGCGACTCTATCAATCATCATCAATAAAATATCCAGGTCATTGCATTTGTGTCAAAAGTAAACTTAAGTAAATCGATAGAATTTCAATAGGATGGCCTTTCGCCAAGGTATTATACATGTGTACGTTCTGAAAGCGAACGTAATTTGTATACCAATAATTGTAAAATTAACATTGATAAACATTGTCAACGTTACTTTAGTTAAGTGGGTACAATATGTAAACTGTTGGTGTGCCGTTTCAATAAAATAAAATAAATAAATAAAATAAAATTCATGTATCAGTAGCCAGCGCTAAGTAAATGGTTTCAAGGTTGGGCTATTCAATTATATATGATGGTGTAAGTATTTTATGAATGTGGTTGTATAGGTTTGGTATGTTTGAAGATGTCAGTAACCCGTGGCATTTTTGGATTCCGTTTACCTGAAATATTATACATGAAGTTTCGAAACTGAAAGAAAATAAAAAAATAGAGAAGAGTATGTAATTGTGTGAGTATTATCAAGTCAATAAAGAAAACTATAAATTACACTACACTTCACTTCTAAAGAAATATTACCCACAAACAAACAAGGCTAAGAACACACAACAACAACAAGTAACAACTATACAAATACGTACAACAATAAGCGACACCGACTGCCAACACACAGAAAAGATGGTGTAAATGTGCCAATGAGAAATGAAATACGAAGATGAAATGGATAAAGTAAATCAAACAAAACGCAAAAATAACGAAGATCGTATGCCAAAATAAAATGAAACCAAACGCAAAGAAGTATGAAAAACCTCATGTAAATAGTAAGTTTGTCCAGTTTCTTTTATATTAAATAAAAATATATGCGCCAGACAAAACACCAATAGTCTGGTTTCGTGGTAAGGAATTTTCTTCCTAGTGTTACGAAGTACCAGACAACGATTACGACGGGGGCGTCTCCCATAAATACCTTAATACATATAACATCCATGACTTAGGTACAAATGTTCGTGCTCATCACACAAACATTTGCCCCTTGCGGGATTCGAACCCGCGACGGCCGGCGTAAAAGTCAGGAGGAGAAAATAGTCCAGGCTCCTAAATAACTAAACTTCTTCTTCTTCTTCGAGTCGACTGGTAACAAATCATAATATTTTCGCCCAGTGTTGTGCAACGTTGATAGCGTTGGCGTTAACTAAACATTGTTGGTTTACTATTTCCGCGTACCAAAGACCACTTTGATATGGAGCGCAAGGCAGTTGAAAACGTTATTTTTCAAATTTTTCAAGAAACTGAAGTCTTCATAATATTTGAATAAAGAAACTGGACTAACAAACTGTAGAAATTTGAAAATAATCGTCCAAACAGTAAACCTTGAAGTAAAAAAGTTCTTTCTCACTCAAAGCACATACCAAAAATGAAAAAGCGTGATGAGTGAAATCTGAAAACGTATGCCCTACTGTGAAAGGCTGCGTCTCCAATGAAGGTGAGTTGAGCTGAGCGTGTACAATTGACCAATGATGTTGCTCAAATTATGACAAGCAATATCATTAGTCAATTTTACTCGTGTCTACTCAGCTTATGTAAAAATGCAGCCTGAGATGTTGTACTACATCTGCGACGCCTGTAGCACTCACTTGCACCGTCTAGTTGGCAGAGTGGGTGACAGAGATATAGACACTGTCATACAGACAAGAACTTTAGGCAAAATCACACGTGACAAGAATCAAGAGTTGTGATGTCGATCAAACGACTTGGAGACGAAAGGTGAACGACAGACACGCTGTGCTAGTGCGACATAGATTTAGGGTGATCCTATGGTTTTTGGAACATTATCACTATTTGTTATTGAATTCTTAAATTTTGGAGGAGGTACTCGTATCTAGACTACAGAGTGGTAGAAGACCATTTTAAGACCCTTGCTTGTTGCCACAAAGTTACTAGTACTAAAAAGCGGGTCTCAATAATTAATTACAGGTTTTGAGTGGCTTTTTTGTCTTTAAAAGGCATATTTTTGGACATTATGTTATAATACTGATACTGAATTGATAACGCATGCCCAAATTTTGTATATGATCCAAGAACAACTCCATTAAGTATAATTTGAAATCTCATCAAGGAAAATATTATCAGTATAATTTGAAATCTGATCAGGGAAAATATCATCAGCATTTCCTAAAAAATCTAACCTTAGGACCACCCAGAACAAAACTAATGTGTGCCTACAAAAACCAAACGTGCATCAGAAACATCCGACAACCTGGAATGTGACCTGGTCCTGAACGCTGTAGTAGAAGCTGGAGGAGTCGATGACGTCGATGATGGGCACCACGACCGCGTGGGGGTCGTCCTTGACTCGTTGAAGCAGCGGCCGCAGCCAGTCGGGCTGCCCTTCACAGTGGGAGTCGAGGAACACCAGGGCGTCACCGACCGCGTACCGAGCGCCCGCCAGCCGAGCGCGCGTCAGACCAACTCTGCACAAATAGAGGTGGTTCTACACCTGCTCTGCGGACGGCTACATAATCCAGGGTCTGATAAGACCCTAAAGTTGTTTATGTCGGCAGCCTATTTATCTCGTATATGCCAAAGCACTGCCTGGCCTGCATTTCTGCTGCGTATCACAACGTACGTCGGATTTACTCTGCCGACCATACTTTTGTAACCTAAGAGCTTAATATCTGAACTTTTTTTCAAGCGGAAACCTAACCCTAGGTGTGTACAGTTCCATCAGGCCACGTTAGATGATTTCGCGATCGATTATCACGCGTGATAAGTCGCTAAGTCTGACGCCAAACTGAATGCCCTCAATTCTAACCTTGAGCTCCTGTCGATGAGTCTCCCTTAAAATAAGTGTCTATTTATCGTGACATGCCGCTGCAGAGTATTCAGAATCGTGTTTTGTGCACCCCCTTCTCCCTTAAAACCTAGGTTCTTGCAGTCGTAAGATCTCAGTCTTAGATTGGAACTCGTCATTATATGTATACTTTTATGGATTTTCTTTTTCTGAATGGATCAATAAGACCGGCTATGAACTTAAAGGTTGGAAACCCATTCTGCAATGGGTATAAATATAATGTCTCTCTGCGTATGTGTGTCTACCACGTAACATTTTAATTTTACTCTCTGACGAAATTAAAGCTGCTATCCATCCCCGTAATATCTTTGATATGTCACACTTTTTTGTGATACCGATGTTTTGAATTTGAATGAAAACTGATGACGCGAATGACCCATGAAATCATGGATAAAGCATGAAATAGTCACTCGAAATTTTACTACACAATCCTTGAAGTACCCAAAAACATAACCTACATTTACGATGCTATTTACATAATGCAGTAGAACTATTCTTAATATATACCCCAAACACCTATCTTTAATCCTACAAACGAAATACTGAATTATCATCCCAAATTTCACCAAAACACATAATACACGAAATCTCATCTAAGTTCTAAATGGCCAAAATAATGGTAACCAAAAAATTCGACCTCAAAAGCGACTTTGCTCCCCCCGTTATTGTATTCCATGGTTTTCGGCTCGAGCATATCGATGATGGGAGTCACCACGGCACTGCGGGCCTGCTTGAGCCTCTGCAGCAGCGGGCGCAGCCAGTCGGTGTCCCCCTCGCAGTGGGAGTCGAGGAACACCAGCGCGTCGCCGACGGCCATCCGCGCGCCCGCCAGCCGGGCGCGAGTTAATCCCACCCTACAGCCCGGGAACAGATGTGAAACCTTTCTGTCCCTAGAGCTGGGGCTTTTATCCAGTCGCTAAAAGAAAGCCTGGTCCTACTACTCGATATAAACCCTTTTATAGGTGTCTCTTAAAGTGATACGAGACCTTCAGATATTGTGCGAGCAGTCTCGCAATATTGATGAGGTCACAGGCACAACGGTAATATGCCCTTATTTATAATATTCATTATTATTCACGTCCTAAGAAATCCCAAAGGATTCTAATAGCCGTTACATATCCTAAATGTATGCTTATTAACTATGAACTTCGTTCAGATAAATGCAGACAGAATGCAAAATAATATGGCCAAGCACACACTTTATTTTATTGGTAACAAAACTTTATTATCGACTTATGACAAAAAAAAACTTATTTACACGACGTAATCGTGGTGCTTTTAATTGACTTATAATGGTTCATATTAAACCCTAATGTAAAAGTCATACACCACGGCAAATAAATGCTAGCTAACGTGCACAAGTACGCCTAAATTTTCTGAAATAAATTCAACAAATTAGAATATCACTAGCCCCTTCCCAATACCAAAAAAAAAAATAACTCACCGATCGGGCAGTCTCAGTATCCTGATCATGTCAGGCGGCAGGCGCGTGCGCACGTAGTGACTCAGCTTTCCCTTCAGCTCAGGGAGCGTCGAGTTGTCGTCCACTAGGATGATTTCTTTGAGGTATATGTAGGGCGAGTTGGGGTCCTGGCCGGGGTAGCCTGACGACAAATAAGAAAAGGTTAATATTATAAATTGCACATGTAAAAAGCAAATGTAAAAAGCAACTGTGTCAGACGAGGAATCGAACCCCGTGTCTTGCGGTATCCGGGCGCATGCCTATACCACTCGGCCGCCGACACATTGTCTAGCCTGTTGAATTTTGTGCTTTCATTAACGCGTAGGCTGCGTGACCTCATCAAAGTTGCAAGGTGACAGGACAATAATATTTTTAATCTTATAAGATGCAGATAAGATAAAAAAATTCGTGCTTCTAGCATAAATGTCGATTTTTAAATTTTTGGGACCACTGTGCGCCGGCGTTGTCGGAAAAAGAAAACTAATATTAAAACTAAACTGTAATTGTAATTGGACATTAATATGAAATCTCAATAAATTACTAAATTAGCATAAGAATTTACTACCACAAATGGATTGTATTATCTGACGGAATAAATAAAATTTAAATTTAAATATTTTTTTCAGCTTACCCATCACCATCTTGCGTCCACTGTCCCTCTCTATGTAGTTGGCGTGCGCGTACCAGGGCCGGTCGCGGCGCGCGCTGTTCAGCACGCTCCATATCGTGCGCACGACCACCGAGTACGGCTCGTTGTGGAAGATCAGGATCACGGACGCCGAGGGGAGCTCTGCGTCGTAGGTCACCCGTTCGCAGGCTGGGTTGCGGTAATCTGTGGATGAGGAATAGTATTAAAAACTTATGGTATACAAAGAGGACCAGGCCACTGAGGAAATAGCCTAGATACGCTAAGTTTATCTGAATACAATATTCTTAAAAGATTAAATAAGAAACCAAAAATTACGCACGGGCGGGACTCGAACAAGCATCTTCTGGCTAACCGGGCCAACGCTCTTTCCAATGGAGCTACCGTGCTGTCAGTTCGACCGCGTGAAAGTTGTGGTCTCTTATGGATTGAAACGTCATTCTAAATCATTCATACAATATGCTGATGGCTGGGTGGGTGCTAGTAAAAATGATTTTTTTAAACAAGATATGATAGTGAAACAAGTAGATGATTCAATGAGGCGTGATAGGATGGTTTGAAAGTGAAAAACTGCGTTGAATCCATGAATTGGCTGTCGGCAAGGTATGGAAAATGATGAGCGCCGTAAATTATTTCTCAGTATATTAAACCCATAAACAGGGTAGTTACATACAAACATCGAAAATGATTTCGTCTAATTGAGCTGAAAATTCAAATGAAAATTGGTTTTGCGGCACGCATTATACGAATTCTCGAATATATTCTTATTACGTACTTATTCTCGAATAATTATGCAGTTATGGTATTACTACATACAATTTACAAGGGTAGTACGAAAAAATATTAAACTATGCGATACCCATACGGAGTAGGTAATAAAAATTGGCAATGAAAAGTATGTTAGGTATTTATATTCACTAGAAAATTGCATTATTCCTCACTAAACAAAGACATTCACTGTAAAAACGTAATTAATTTCACCGAAGCGAATCTTTCACGGAAACAAAATTGAAAAACCGATCGCAATCCAGTAACAATTTATCGGAAAATATCTATAAAACTCATTTCTTTAAATTATTTTAAGCTCATTCCACAACCGAAGCAAGGTAAAAATGGCTACCACTCGTACACTACGAACGGACTGTCTAAAACTTTATGGCGATTTGCCTACAAACGTACATTCTGATATAATAAAATTATATTATCTAGGTTACTCACGCAAATAACTGCAGAAAACCACCACTAACCACCTTCTTTTCTTAAATTTTCGATATTTTAGCACTGATCTCGGGCGTGGCCAGGAAAGAAATTACTTTTATACCGCGGTAGGTGTGATTACAAAATGTTGTCTACCCTCCATTGTATTTTACTTCTCAGCGGGCGGGCCCATACCATGAGATCTTATTGCAAGCCTGCATTTGCACTGCCCTACTTATATTTTTTTTACTTTTTGTAGCATAATTATCAGTTTACTATAAGTAGACCTAAAAGCTGACATATTTCTTACAAGATCGGAATATCGAAATAAAACATGTCTTCTACGATTTAACGATCATACGACCAAGTAAAGTTTTTTTGATATAGCTCACCAATGTAGCTCACACAAAAAGTTAAAAAAAGTATGGCAGTTCAAATTCAGCCTTGCAATAAGATCTCATGGAAAGGGCACAGTTCGGCCCGCTGAGAAATAAAATATAATGAAGGGTAGATAAGATTTTGCACTAGTCACACCTACCCGTATAAAATTAATTATCGACCTCATCGACCAGTAGCCCAAAACCCGATCCAATTAATATAGCCATCCCTGTCACACGCATTCACGGCCTGGTATGAGTGAGAGGGATGGCTATCATTGGATCGGGTTTTGTGGCCAGAGTAAGGCCACGATTGCGGAATTACCACAAGAAACCATACAACCAAATAAATGAAAACCAAACTCATCATAATGTCCCATTCATTATGAAACTACACTATTCAACATTAGTTTTGTTTAACACTACAGTACCTACTTACTTATAGTAACCGGTGCGTGCGTTCTAACGTGCATGAAATGAGCCATGAACAAGGCGGTGTGCTTTACTACCGTTTACGAATTAGAAATAATCGTTTTCCAATTAACTGGTCTTTTTAATGACTCAAATTTTAAGGAAATGAGGTGGTTATGCCCCTATGAGAATCACGGAATGGGGAAGCAATCTAGGGATCTTTTAAAATAATATTAAAATAATAATGTGTTTCTTTCAATAATATTAGTTACAACATATTATTGAGTGAGACTTCCCTTAGGATTCAGGTCCATACATATGGTCAATTTTGTATAAGACCGCAGACCACAACCAGTGTGACAAATCCTTACTGGGAATGTTCCGCTCATCCTTTCATAGTGGATTAGAGTTTTGGATATTGTATTAATCATATCATAATAAGTTCCTGGTGACTGTAATGGTGATTTCTGTATAGGTACTTACTTAATAGATAATTATTGACTTTAAAACTGTAGAAATGTAGACCACACCTTGTATTATGGCATGAAATATCATATTACAACTCATAAACGTCTAGCATAATTGTTTGCTTAAGTGTCATTTATAAGTAATACTTAAGGACGTCCAGAAGTCGTCAATATGGCAACTTAACACCTGAACAAATATTAACAAAATAAATTACTTTTCCACACAATTACATCTGTAACTTGGGTAATATTCTTATTTGTACTATTTATCATTGGATATTGGATATTGGGTTATGAAAACAACATTAATTTAATCTGTTTGCTTGGACGTCCTCATATGAAAAGTTTTTATTTTAGGTACTTTATTATTCTAACTACAAAAGAAAATGAATTTTCAAAATTTGAAAAGAGGCAATCAATAACTTATTTTAATTTAGCTATCTGCAATTTAGATTTGCAATCATAGGCCTATGTCTATGATTGCAAATCTAAATTGCACTTAGGTTCTACAATATCCTAATCAAAAGACAAATGTTATTATTAACAATGGCTTGTTGTAAATAGAATTAATGCAGTATTTATTGAAAGGTTTTTAATTTGTTATTACTTTTAGAGGCATTTTGGAATTAAAGATATTTTTATGAACACGTTTTTATTTATACTTTCCCAATCACACACATAGATATGACAGGTGTCTATTATTGTTTTTTTAAACAGAGATCAGAGAGTAATACCATAGACTAATATCCATAGATAACATTCCCTCCTAATTTTAATATTTTATAAGTTTAACTATGTTAAACTTTTAAATGTTTAAATTAAAGAAAATTATGTTATTACTTTTACAAAACAAAATTAAAAAATACTTAAATTGTTTAAGTTTAACATAGCTTTACAAATTAAAATATAAAATTACATTACAATTAAATTATGTAAAAGTTTTTTAAATTTAATAGGTTCTAGTGGTTTAGTTAGTATGTCTGCATATTGATCTGAAGTAGGCACATACAAAACACTAATATCACCACTAACTACTTTTTCATGTATGAATTTATATCGCACATCGATATGCTTTGAACGGCGATTCAATACTCCATTTTCCATGAGCTTGATAGAGCTTTGATTATCGACATACATTTTTGTCTCGATATGTTGTCCTCCCAGCAACTCTTTAATCAGATTTTTCAAATATAGGAGCTCTTGACAACATTCGGCTGCGGCTATGTATTCTGCCTCGCAACTAGATAATGCTACGATTGGTTGTTTTCTCGAACACCATTGTATCGGGCCTCCACAGTACATGATGACATAACCAGTGGTACTCCGCCTTCATTCTGTATCGCCAGCATAGTCAGAATCACTGTAAGCAATAAGCTTGGTTAGGTCTGAGTTATTATCATAACCAATGCATAGTTCTTTTGTTCCTTGTATATATCTTAATGTTCTTTTTACGTTAATTATATCTTGTTGAGTAGGATTTTCCATGAATCTACTTTCATAGTTTACGGCAAATGACAAATCAGGTCTTGTTTTCTTATTTAAGTACATTAATGATCCAATCGCTTCTCTATAAGGAAAATCCCTAGTTTCCTGATTCTCGTCCTTCTTTTCTGTATTTTTCACCAAAGGTGTTGGACAGGATTTTGAATCTTGCATATTAAATTTTTCTATTACCTTTTCTGCATAGTTTTTCTGACCAAGTTTGATTTTGTCATCTGTTCTCTCTATTTCAATACTTACCAAATCTGTAGGATTTTCAGAATATGTTATTTCAAAGTTTTCTTCTAAGCTTTTCAGCAAATTAAGCAATCTTGATCTGTCTCTTCCAATTAAAATTCCATCATCAACATAAATTCCCAGGATGACATCTCCATCCATAGACATGAAAATGCAGGGATCAGTATCGAGAGGATGTAAACCTTTTTCTTTTAAAGTTGATGAGAACTTCTGGTTCCACTTCAACGGAGATTGTTTTAATCCATATAAACTTTTCTGTAGCTTACATACTTTTCCTTCTTGTTCTTCATACCCTTCTGGTATTTGCATATATAAATCTTCTGTTATTTCTCCATAAAGGAAAGCAGTTTTTACATCAAGTTTCATCATGTGACATTGTTTATTTGCAGCTATAGCCAGTATAACTCTCAGCGAGCTGTCATTTATCACTGGACTAAATGTTTCCTCATAATCTATTCCAGGTTGTTGCTCAAAACCTCTAACTACGAGTCGAGCTTTATATCTTCCATCACTTTTTCTTTTTAATATCCATTTATTTGTAAGTATTTTTCGTTTTTTTTCTTTAATGACATTCTTGTCAACTATTTTCCAAACTTTGTTATCTTCTAATGATTTCTTTTCAGATTCAATTGCTTTTATCCATTCATTTTTCTCTGGGCCATTTATTGCTTTTTTATAAGATATATAGGTATAATAGTCTTGAAGTTTCATTGGAATTTTCTTAGTTCTCTGTGGTCTTCTATTTTCTATTTCACTTGTATTTGTTTCAGGTGTTGCTTCTTCATCAAGAATATCTGGTTCAATTTGTTCATAATCTTCAGTTGACATTGTATTTCCAGAATCTGTATTTTCAGTATCTTGTTCATTTTGAGATTGTGTTTCAGGTGTACTTTGTATTTGTAAATCTGTGTTATTTATAATGTTTTCAAAAGTTGTAGGCATATTCTCTTCACAAAAGTTGTATCTTATTTTTATGTTATTATTATCTTCTTTATTTTCCTTTTGGTTTTCATTTGAGAATATAACGTCGCGTCGTATCACAACTTTCTTTTTAATTGGGTCCCATAGTCTGTAACCAGTTTGAGCATATCCAATCATCAAATATTCTTCACTTCTTTCTTGTAGTTTCTTAAGTGGTGTTAGAACTTTACTGTATGCTTTCAAACCAAATATCTGTATGTTCTTAACATTTGGTCTATGACCAGTCCATTTTTCAATAGGTGTTTGCGTCTGACCTTCTTTGGGTATTCTGTTTATGAGATATGTAGCTGTTAATGCAGCTTCGCCCCACATTTCTTTTTCTATTCCAGATTCAAACATCATAGCTCGAGTCTTTTCCATTAGACTGCGGTTGAACCGTTCAGCTTTGCCATTTTGTTGGGGACTGTAAGGTACTGTATAGTCTAAAATAATACCAATTTCTTTACACCAATCTTTCAAGGCATTACTTGTGTACTCGCCACCGCCATCACATCGAATGGTACTTATTTTCATATTTTGGCTTCGTTCGACTTCTCTTATGTACTGTTTGATACAATCAAATACTTCACTTTTATTAGCAATTAGGTAAATTTGTGTATAATCAGTAAAATCATCAATTACTGATAGTATATATCTCTTGTTATTCCAAGTTTCAGGACTTATTGGTCCACATACATCGGTATGTATAATTTGTAATTTTCTTTGTGCTGTTTTTCTAGGTGTGTTAAAAGGTAAACGTGTTTGTTTTGCTTTTATGCATATTTCACAAGTGTTTGTAAGTTTCTCTAATTCTTTATTTGAAATATCTGTACCGTCTACGGTTTTAATGATATTCTTCAATGTTTCTATACCAGGATGTCCAAATCTCTTATGTAAATCTTCAGCATTATTTATTGTCTTTGCCAAATTAGCATTGTGAACATCAGTCTCTAAGTCAATATTATATAAACCATTTTCATTTTTCTTTCCTTCAAGTATTATGTTGTTTTCTTTTTTAATTATGACTTTTTCTTTTGTAAATATTACTTCTCCGCCTTTATTTGTAATAGAATTCACAGATAATAAGTTTTCTTTTAAGTCTGGAATGTACATAACATCAGTAAAACTTACATCTTTTGTAGTGACTGTTCCAATGGATTTAGCTTCTATGCTTTTGTCTTTTTCTGCTGTTTGAATTTTAATTGTGCAATGTTGTTTGTCATGTAGTATGTTTTCATTTTTAGTCATGTGACTAGAGCAACCAGAATCTATTATGAATTCTTCTTTATAAGTTAAGAAACTTTTGTAAATTGGACATTCTTTTTTATCTTTGTAAAAACAGTTTTCTTCTGTATGATTTCCTTTATTGCAAATCGTGCACTTGACATTTTCTTTGTTTTTATTAAAATAGCAATCTCTCTCCGAGTGATTTGTCTTTTTGCATATTTTACATTCTTTCTTAGTGTTGACATTTTCTTTGTTTTTATAAAAATAGCAATCTCTCTCCAAGTGATTTGTTTTCTTGCATATTTTACATTGCTTTTTCATATTCTTATTGATAGCTTTGAACACCATACCTTTTGGTTCATCGCCCTTTATTCTGTTTTCCTCGGTATGAAGTCTTGATGTCAAGTTGTTTAAAGTTCTCTCTGAACTTGGCACTGACTCCCAGGCAGTTATGAATGTATTGTATTTTGTAGGAAGACTTGCTATTATTTTTGAAATGATAATTTTTTCGTTTATGTTTTCGCCTAGTGAATTCAGACGATCACTAATATTTTGAAGATGTGAAATGTGAAATAACATGTCTTTATTTTCGTTATAGTTATATTTGTAGAACTCTTGGAGCAAGTTACATTTTTGTTGTTCACTTCCCTTCTCAAATATTAAGCAAAGTTTATCATACATTGCTTTAGCGTCTTTGCAAGCCATTATTAGCGGAATATGTTTTTTAGCTATTGTTTGGCATATAATGAATTGTACTTTGGCATCCATTTTAGTTTCATTTTCGTTTTTCCAATCGCTATTTTCAGTTATTATTCTTAGCATTCCGGAGCTATTTAACAACATATGGAGTTGGAATTTCCAAATATTGAAGGTTTCTGAATCCTTTAGTAACTGTATATTACTGATTTCTTCTTGTTTTATATTCTCCATTTTTATTCTTTTGTTTTTTCGGTTTTTGGTTTTTACTTTTAGTTGTTATTTCTCTTCCTTTTTATATTATTTTCATCGTGTGTGCTCTGCTACCATGAAAGGTTTTTAATTTGTTATTACTTTTAGAGGCATTTTGGAATTAAAGATATTTTTATGAACACGTTTTTATTTATACTTTCCCAATCACACACATAGATATGACAGGTGTCTATTATTGTTTTTTTAAACAGAGATCAGAGAGTAATACCATAGACTAATATCCATAGATAACATTTATTTGATATTGTATTTAGTCTATAAGCAATCAACACCTCGAGAGTGAAATAAATACTCTAATCCAATTAATAATAAACTTTCATGAACTTCTGAAACAAATTTTGTTCGACTTCTGGGGGGCATTAACTTTGATTTAAAACGAATTTTCAATCGATAAAACCTAATTAAAAATACAATGATGCTGATGATAAGACCGGCAGTTAATGCAAGCGTTTTGATCGCTTTTTGTAGTAATTATGAGCATAAAAACACATACCTTTCAAAGTTCTGTTGTAAGCAATCCGGTCACTTAAATAGACATTGATAGCGAGATTTTTCTCCGATTCTTCGCCTAGACGCTTGTCTTCGCCCGTCAGGTGAGCAGCTACGCCACCTTCACCCAGACCCGCTATAATCCTGGCTTCATCTTCTAGTATTTGTTTCTCATAGTCGGATTCCGTGGGATCAGAGTATTGTGCTTGCGTATTTCGCTTCCCACCTCGCCATTGCTCGAACAAAGCTAATACAGACACAACTAGCCCGAATACAAAGCCGATTTTCACCGCATAATAGCACTTTCTCACCGGAAAATGCATATTTTAAAACCGGCGACACATCAACGCTCGGTGGCGAGCGGTCAACAACTGACTTTGACATTAGGTCGCCATGTTTGTTTTGTTTACGGTTTGTGTTTTTCAAAACAGGAAAGACGAAAGCAAACACACCATTCAGCCTTATCAGGTTAAGGAAATGTATTTTTAGCCTTTTGCGGATATTTCTGTTATCGTTTTCCGTCGTGATAATTTGAAAAACTCGCAGCGAAAATAGAATGATGAGCCCCTGCGACCTTGTTCCTTGAAAAAGCTTTAAAGAAGAACATTAAGTATATGTTCGTGTTTTCATAATTAGCAGGGCTTTTCTTTAGTACTACCTCTATAACCCCACAGCTGGGCAAATGGTCCCCCAAACTACTCCACCTATCTTTAGCTATGGCTCCCAGTCCTTAGCAAAACTGACCAGATCGGCACACCATCGCTTTTGAGGCGATACTAGATAGCCATCTGCCGGTTGGTTTCCATCGCGTGACGATTTGGGCCCATCTATCCGGGTGCATCCTACACGTGCCCCGCCCTGCCACTTCCAATTCAGCGTTGCTAATTCCTCGCCTACACCCACTATGCTAGTTCTGGAGCGTATTGTGCTACCCAGCGCGCTCCTTTCCATGACTCTTTGACGAACTCAGGGACCATGTCTGCGCTCCATATAATGAGAACGGGCAGGATTTGATTCCAGCCGGTTAATTAATAAAATTACTATTTATGGTTTCGTTAATTAAAAGAAAATATTTGTATAAAAATTTTTCTTACTAAAAAAAACAAGTTATTTTTTGAGTTTCAATAAAAAAGTAGTTTAATGTTCAGTTTACCATAGCATTTATTCACAAAAATATAAATAAATTCATTTAAATCAACATACAACAAAAACATACACAGTATAATAGTCTTAGCTTACATAATTCATAATGCTTATATCAATGAGAAGGATATTAATTTGGAATGTTAGATTTTAAGTACAGAAACAGCTTATATACAGGGAGTATCGTAACTAATGGATGATTTGCGTCTTTTAAAACTCCCCTGGACCTTCAGTGATATCGTCTTTAATTGCCATTTTAATTCGGCACACGATGTACTATTAAATTAAATAAAAGTTTTGTAAATTCAGCACCGTTACAATAATAAATAAATAAATCTGTCTTTCATGAATTTCAGGAACTGTTTTAATAAAATGATTAACACATTCCAGGACACTATTCCAGACACAATAGATGTTTTATTGTTTTCACGCCTGTAGGCGTTCACTGTCCCGGAACGTGGTTATTAGCGTCAGTCAAATAGGATTATAAAGTGGACTGAATGCCATTAAACTACATATTAATTTACTATAACTATAACTGCCTCGGTAGCGCAGCGGTTAGAGGGCCGCATTTTAAAGCGACGGCTGCGCCAGAGGTCCCGGGTTCGATTCCCGGGTCGGGCCAAAAATATGTACCTGGGTTTTTCGGTTCAGAAATTCTCAGGGAAGCCCGGAGTTTGGAAAGTTGGCGGAGTTTCACCCCCGTGCCTCGGAAAGCACGTAAAGCCGTTGGTCCTGCGCCTGATCTCTCTCCGGTCGTGTCAGATTACTGTCCCATCGGGCTATGAGAGTGAAAGGAATAGAGAGTGCACCTGTGTTGGCGCACACACTTGTGCACTATAATATGTCCCGCGCAGTCGGTTAGTCGTTGTGACTGGCCACCGTAGTCGAAATCGGCTAGGGGGACTACTATTAATTTATACAGCAGGTAAACACCCGATACAATGTGAGGTGATTGATTTTGTGTACTGTTTAACGTATGCGTATTCCTGACCAGAAATAAAAAAATATATGGACTTTTGCAGAATATGGCAACTTAAATAGATTTACAGACAAAAAAAGCAATAATAATCTTTTGTATTACTTTTGTGTCTAAACTTTGCCCAGTTGGGTTCCTCAAAAAATAAGTTTACAAAATAAACAATGATGAAACCATTTCATGTCATTCTAACTATATTGGGTTATTCGAGAAGAAATCTATGCTGGTTGGGTCTCGCAACGCATAAGCAAGCTTAAGCACAACTCCGAATATTTATTCTAGACTAGCCATTGTGTCCAAATTATGTTAGCCCTAAAAGGCTTGTGTAAACTCTTATAAGCCTGAGGTAAAGGTTTAACCTAGTTCAGGCAAAATAAAGAGAATGCACTAATGATTAATGTGAATATCTGCGCAAATGAATTTTAATTATTTTTTATTTTAGACATTATAAAATCGTGTTACTTGCCAGCGTCGCTGTTAACTTTACTTGTTTCCTTATACAGTGCGTCTAACGCAGACAGTTGCGACTTAGAAAGCTTCGCTCCTTTCATATCTAAAACTTTATGGAACTCTGCTA
Source organism: Pyrausta aurata (assembly GCA_963584085.1). NCBI lineage: Eukaryota > Metazoa > Arthropoda > Insecta > Lepidoptera > Crambidae > Pyrausta > Pyrausta aurata. The sequence goes on along the minus strand of OY757279.1, from coordinate 135,994 downwards.
CCGTGGACTCCGGCAATAATTGCACAAATTGAGCTACAAATCCTTCCACATTGCCATCTAAGGGTGCCATCACCAATTTCAAAATCATTTCCGCTTTCGTCATCAGTTTTATGACAACTTTTGTGTACATCGCCGGCGCAGGCCTTTTCACCTCCGAACCGATAGATGGCAGCTCTAGCAATGCTGTTTTCAGCATGTGCGTATCTAACAACAGCTGTTCGGAACCTACCGTCGAAATTGGTTTACATTTATAAATATTTTGAATGAATTTCGGAATGAAGGAATTCGCGAATCTAATACAGAATTGAGTGAAATATTTTCTTGAAGACGCCAAGTTGTCTCTTAGATTTGGAACAGTGTTTTTCAGGTGCATTATTATTTGAGTGACGTAGGAACTCTGGTCGCCGACATTGTCGAAATTCAGCCAGGATATCTTGGTCATAGCTTGAAGAGCAGGCTCGCAAGCTAGTTCCAGGTCTTGAACCAGCATTTGTATGCAGTTGTTGATCATTTTGTGGAATAGATCCTGTTCTGGAGTGAGGTCTATCTTGTCGGCGAGACCGGGCGCCACTTTCTCTTTTAATTTTTGCTCGAGATGGATGGTGGTTTCCAGGCAGTACTCAGATGTTGTGATGACGCTTGTTATCTTTGCTATTTCTTGCTTCGTGTACCTGAGGAGAGAAAAAGCCGATGAAAATATTATAAACAATCGAGAACATGGAGTAGGCAAAAGTTATTTTGTTTCACGAGTTATAGTCGCTTGCATCTTTTATTTAGTACTAAAATCTAAATATAGTACACAAAATATCTTATCTTTATTATCTTTGTTTTGGTTCAGTGTTAGTATAATTCGAGAAATCACCAATAGATGGCGTTAGTAGTCCAGGAAATACTATTAAGCTAGCTTACCTTTCATTGAGATCGAATTGTGTAAGATAGAAATATCCCTAAGGAACGGCCAATGGATGAAGTTGAATTGTGTGCATTTTATTACCTTTTTTTTATTATTTTTTTAGTACAACCTCTATTTTTGCTCCGTCATCCATCATTGAACAAGGTTTGAAGGGAGGCTCCTAGAACTTTCCAGTTATTCGTGCTACCAACAGATGGCGTTGGCAATCGAGCATACTAGTCCGATCTTCACAAAATAAACTGATACCTACAAATTATTATATGTATATACCTAATATGGTTTTCTTCTTCATTTTTCAACAATGTCAGCAGATTAGACACGAGTCTAAGCACATTATTTCCTAATGATAATAGACAGTGTGGCCGCAACGTGTATTGGTACTTACTAGTGTCTCGTGCGTTCAATAGATGGCGTTAGCTGTACATAATATCGCGCAGGTTCTTACCTTTTATAGCAAATATATTAGAAGTGTTCTTAACTAGTATGACTGCCTTGGTTTCCCCCTTCGTCCTTCAACAACGTCTGCAGATGAGACACGAGGCTGGGCGCATTAAGTACTAGTGACGAAAATGACAGCTTGTATCCGAACTTACTAGTTTCTCGGGCAATCAATAGATGGCGTTAGCTATACATATCATCGCGCAGCACCTTTCAAGTCACCAACTTAGTTATTTTCTTACCTAGTATGACTGCCTTGGTTTCCCCCCTCGTCCTTCAACAACGTCTGCAGATTGGACACGAGGCTAGGGACATTAGGCCCCAGAGACGAGAGCGAGAGCGAGGGCGCGGCGTGGGCGCGGGGCAGCGCGGCCTGCAGCACGGAGGAGGCGTACTCGCGGAGATACTTTTGGAAGACTCCTGCTAGCTCTGTGGAGGATACGTAAATATTAAGATAATAAATATACAAGTAGGGAAGTTTCTATAGTTTGTGGGTTATAAGATGGCTTTTATTTTTTTGTTTACAAGGGTTTTTACGCGTGTTGATTCTTATGAAGGAGAAAATCGGAGATACGATGTGGAATCGATAAAAATCACTGATGTAAACTTTGACAATTAATAGAAAATTACACCAAACTAGATTATCACTGTAGCGACCTTTTCAATAAGAGGAAAATGTTATTATTGTATACTTTTATGTTTAAGCCTACAATAAGTGTTTGCTACGAAATATATTTTTATTTGTTTATTTAATTTACATCAATCCACAGCTCTTAAGATTTATAAAACAAACAATATTTATTAGTATTACTTACAGCCAATAAAGGATTTTCATTCACAAATTGCTCATTTAAATTAAAAACATCGAATGGTTGTGAAAAGAACAGACATAATAAGACATATAGTGCAATACGAACTAACGCATTGATATCGCAAAAATAAAACTAAACGTGTTTATACAAATTCTCATTAACTACAGTGTTAAACAGACTAAAAAGAAATTAACGCAGCAAGATAAACATCCTCAGAAAAATAAGCAAATTGTTATACGCCAAAAATAGAAGGAGTAGAAGGAGTAAATTAACACTTTATTTCGTCTGTCATAAAAGCAATTAGCAGGAGCTTTAATTGGGTAGTTTCCTGCAATCTCCAAGAATTCAACGACCCCAATATTTAAAGAAAATACAATATTTTAGGCAAACTTTGAATTGACCAGTTTTATTAATTTACAAAATTCAACATACTAGCTTTCAATGGTTTTACAATATTTTTAACACTCACAGTGTCATATTTTATTCTTAAAAGATGAAATATGAAACCAAAAATTGCGCACGGGCGGGATTCGAACCAGCATCTTTCTGGCAATCCGGGCCAACTGCTCTTCCAATTGAGCTACCGTGCTGTCGGTCCGACCGCGCGAAATTCTTGGTCTCATTGATACGTCATTGCGTGACGTTAGCGCCATCTACCCGTCTGTTTTTGCACTACTTGGCCCGCTGTTGCAAAAACAGACGGGTAGATGGCGCTAACGTCACGCAATGACGTATCAATGAGACCAAGAATTTCGCGCGGTCGGACCGACAGCACGGTAGCTCAATTGGAAGAGCAGTTGGCCCGGATTGCCAGAAAGATGCTGGTTCGAATCCCGCCCGTGCGCAATTTTTGGTTTCATATTTCATCTTTTAATACTAGCTTTCAGTTGAATACAGAAAACTATGACGACATCGTTTCAAATCTCCATAGTAAATATATGGAAGAATAGCGTTTTGACAATTAACAAAAAGTACTTCTACGACTGTTGAATTCAACTAGCTTATTATCCTGGCGTCAAGACAGGAGGCTTATGTCGCCTAACGCCTTTTCAGTATGAGTTTGACCCCGTGACCACTCACCCAGCATGGGGTCCCCGGTGGTGAGGCGGGCGCACTGCACGAGGCACTTCTTGTAGAACAGGAACAGCTCGCCGCACGACGCGATCACGGCGCCCGCGCCGCAGCCCGGACCCACTTCCGATGACTTCGCGTCCTGTGGGAATTACAATAATAATAGTCCCCCTAGCCGATTTCGACTACGGTGGCCAGTCACAACGACTAACCGACTGCGCGGGACATACTATAGTGCACAAGTGTGTGCGCAAACACAGGTGCACTCTCTATTCCTTTCACTCTCATAGCCCGATGGGACAGCAATCTGACACGACCGGAGAGAGATCAGGCGCAGGACCAACGGCGCAACGTGCGCGCCGAGGCACAGGGGTGAAACATAACATAACAAACAACTTCCAAACTCCGGGCTTCCCTGAGAATTTCTAAACAGAAAAACTCAGGTACTTACATAGTTTCAAAATAGAGAAAAGTCGGGCCAAAAATAGAGAATTACAATATCAATCAATTAACATACTAGCGCAATTAGTAAAAATGCGCCGTGGTAAATATGATCCTTAATACACGTTTTACCACTAAATGTGATTCCTTGTTGATTATAAATAAATATGCGCCGGACAACACACCTATCGTCGGGTTTCGTATTAAGGATTTTTTTTCTTGTGCTACGAATACCGGACAACAATCAAGACGGGAGCGTCTCTCATAAATAAACAATACATATAACATCCATGACTTAGGTACAAATGTTCGTGCTCATCACATAAACATCTTGCCCCTTGCGGGATTCGAACCCACGGGATCGATTATGAATGAATCGATGATGATGATTTCACGTGTTGATGATGAGCATGTTAGTGAAGAATAGTTTAAGTTTTTTTTTTATACATAGTAGTTAAGCAACCCACGCGAAATTTTAACGAACGGACAAAAAGTCGTGTTAGTTACAGCACTTGTAAATAGAGAACGGTTGAGTCGATTTTCATAATTTTCACTTTGTTGCATTCGTCTTTGCCCCGAAAAGGAGTGTTCGTCAGGACCGCTAGTTGTACCATAAACGTCGGTTTATAAAGGTTATTTTTACCTGCACAAATCTGTCCATGAACGACCTGAGATTAGCGTCCAAGCTGTGTATGTACAGCGAGAGGTACGGCTCGAAGCACTCGCCGATGGAGCGCACCCACGATGACGTCACTTCCGTCTCCGCCGGCGCGTCGCTGTTGGCCTCGGGGGGTGTTTCCGTTTCCGGGAACGACTATTTAGAGAAAGAGGTTTCTTGTAGTGGGCGAATAATAATAAACCATTTATCTCTTCCACCAACAAAATACAATGGTATAAGGTATCAATACGAAAATAAAATACCAAAACAAAAGACACGATATTGGCTGGTGCCGTTGGGAGATAAGAAACCTACGTTATAAGTTGCAGTATTTTTATTATTATTATTAGTATACTATGACCGTGATAGGTACGTGTCAGGAAAAAAAACTTTGTATTAAAAACTATGACACTGTTCCCACTAGACCGTTCTGTCATCGACCAACACCGTCGCGTGTCATGCACGGAGCATATACGCTCGACTCGCTAGCGTATCGTGTTGCTTTTCGTGTCTGATACGCTCCTAGCACGGTCATGGTATGAAACAGTGTAGTGGGTGGACCTTTAGTTTTGTTACTGTCAAAGCTTTCTCAAAAAGAAATAACGCCCTCTCGTGGGCGCTGGGGATTTGTAACTAGAGGAAGAAATAGGTTTGAGAAACTGTGCTATACACAAATAAATTAGGTATACTTTCCCTAAGAAATTTGCTGTATTGATTTAACTTACGTCTTTGGCATCCGGGTCGAAGGCAGCTTGCTTGTCCAAGGCGTTAGCATCTATGTTTTCTGCGCCCAAATCCGTTCCTGCAACAAAAACATTCCGTTAAAAATGCAATAATTTATTTATATACTGTCCTTGTGTGGCTTGATTGACTTTTAAACTCAGACAGCCGCTGAAAATATGGATGAAAAAACAAAATTTAATTTACCTTATATTTTCGATATAATTTGAATAGATACTATTTATTTTTGAGCTGCATGCTATATGCATTGATTTTACTTATGGTATATGCAGATTTATTGGTGTAACTAAATAAATTTTGACGACATCCTTGATGTAGTGGCTAATCACGCTGGGTTTCGAAGCGTCGCTATCTCTGAGGTCCTAGTCCCGGGTTCGATTCCTGGTCGAGTCACACGACAAAAAAAAAAGAATTAGCGAAGTCGGTCCAGCGTGCACGCGTGATGGCGTGACCAGAGGGAATAAGGATTCATTATTCTATTATATTATACAATATATCGATTCATCATTATCTACTATATAAAAATAAGTCGGGTTTTCCTCCCTGATGCTATAACTCCAAAACGCTCGATTTTCACGGTATTGCATTCGTTGGAAAGGTCTCAGGCTCTGTGAGGCTTATAGAAAATAAAATTTCCATAAAACGGGACCGGGGCGGGACGGGGCTGGGGGCGTAACGAAGTTCGCTGAAACCGCTAGTTATGTATAGAAATAAACAACGTGCGTGCTTGCCAGTAAACCGCTTGTGTAGCAGCAACTCGAAGTTGTAGGTCTTCTGTATGGCGTACAACAGCAGCTTGACGTCGATCTCGCCGCGCCGGGACGACATGATGCTGCTCAGCTCTTGCTTTGTTATCTGTTAACAACATGGATTTGAAATACATTACTATTATGTTTGGTGAAAATAGAAGAAACTGACTTTACTGGCTACCCTCAGTAAATATTCAAGCAAATGATTCAAATTTATGGTTGCTTGTGCAGTTTTAGTTTTTTGAATCAGCGCTACTGTTTTCAACAGCAGTTAAATTTGACTTCAATATAAGAGTACAAGATTTTGAAAGCTTTGCCGATAAGGAAAATAATATATTATATAAGACGTTTTTTCAAGATCAAGAGGAGAAGTAGAAAGTAAGCACAGCAGGTCGGATCTGAACTGTATGCAGTAATTGTAACTGTAATGAAATGCAGCAGATTTTACTTGAGCCATGAGTTACATTTATGACTCACGTATGTATCATACATGACTCACTTTACAGAACTGCGCCGCGACGAGCTCGCCTAGGCGCCACTCACTTCGAAATAAGTTAACGAGCGAGTCCTCGAACTGCAGCGGATGTCGCTTGAGTCATGAGTCACATATGACTCACGCATGTATCATATATGAGTCACCTTGCAAAACTGCGCCGCGATGCGCTTTAGCCGCCACTCGCTCGGGAACAGGTTGGCTAGCGAGTCCTCAAACTGCAGCAGATGTCGCTCGAGTCATGAGTCATATATGACTCACGCATGTATCATATATGAATCACCTTGCAAAACTGCGCCGCGATGCGCTCGCTTAGTCGCCACTCGCTCGGGAACAGGTTGGCGAGCGAGTCCTCGAACTGCAGCGGATGTCGCTTGAGTCATGAGTCACATATGACTCACGTATGTATCATATATGACTCACGTATGTATCATATATGACTCACCTTGCAGAACTGCGCCGCGATGCGCTCGCTTAGCCGCCACTCGCTCGGGAACAGGTTGGCGAGCGAGTCCTCGAACTGGAGCAGATGTCGCTTGAGCCACGCGTAGCGACGCTCGATGTGGGACAGCCACGCGCATTCTTGTTCCGGGGAGAATAGGTGTTGGTATTCCTGGGGAAATGATAAATTAATGGTCCTTTACTGCATTTTTTTAACAATTTATTCATAATCTTGCTGTACCATGCTGCTTGAATATTTTAGAGTTATGACAGTTCATGGTACGGCGTAAGATCTTAGATTTTGATTTTATTTAAGCAACAAGTGACAAACTAATGTTATAAATTGCATTTGTAAAAAGAAAGAAAGAATGAAAGAAAGAAAGAAAATACATTTATTCTACTCACAAACAGTAAACACGTTTAAAATACACTGACTCGGAAACACATATACAATAAACAGACACACACTTTTTTAACATTAACATCGAGAATGAGAAAAGCAACTTTGTCAGACAAGGAATGGAACCCTACTTACCCTACCCTTACTCTTTCCACGACCTATCATATTTATTTATTATTTATTAGTAGGAAACGCTACTTAATAAAAAAACATATGTTATTGCCGTGGCTAGCGGACTAGTAAACTTAACTGTGCATAAACTGGAGAACATTGGCGTCAGAGGCTTACCCTTACAACTTTTTAAGGAATATCTCACAGATAGAAGACAGAGGGTCAAACTGGGTACATATCTTAGTGAAGAGGCTAGTAGTAACTACGGCGTCCCCCAAGGATCTGTCCTAGGGCCTACTTTGTTTTTAATCTACCTAAACGACCTACTTAAAATCAACCTTAAAAACGCTCGTATTATATCATATGCTGACGACACGGCTATAGTATTCCATGCTCCCTCTTGGGATGCCCTCAAAACTGTGGCTGAATCGGGTATTTCCAAAGTTGCACAATAGCTTCGACTAAACTTGCTCACTCTGAACCCGGAAAAAACCAACTTCATATGCTTCTCAATCTATAACAGCTCACAGCCAAACACAAACTACGATCTAAAAATACACGTATGTAATGAACACTCACACAACACTTGCACTTGCCCTACGATTAAGAAACTAGAATCTACTAAGTATTTAGGTATTATGATCGATCAGAGGCTCTCCTGGCATTGTCAAGTTGACCTCATAACAAACCGCATTAGAAAACTTATTTGGATTTTTAAAAACTTGAGACACGTGGCAAATAAAGAACTACTTGACAAAATATATACAGCATTAGTTCACCCAATCATAGCATACTGTGTTCCAATCTGGGGAGGAGCCTCAAGGGACAGATTCATTGACGCTGAGCGCGCTCAGAGGGCGTTGCTGAAGACTATGTACTTTAAAAAGCGGAGGTTCTCAACGTCAGATCTATACGCCATGACTAATATCTTGACTGTTCGGAAGTCATACCTGTTACATCTTATTCTCTTGAAGCATAAATCATTAGAGTATGATCCATTAACACAAAATAAAAGAAGGAAAGATATTGTTGCCCCAATACATAGGAGAAAGACCGTATTCGCAAGCAATCAATACACTTTCAAATCATCACATATCTACAACAAATTGAATAGAAATTTAAATATCTATCCTGAAACTTACCATAAGTGTAAGGAACTAGTAACTGCATGGCTAAGATCCCTCACTTATGATGACACAGAAACCTTCTTAAGTATGACCCTTACTTGAGGCAGTACCTGTACGCGGACTCCACTGTTATCGACCGATCCCAAGGAATCTGCTCCGTAGGGCGTATAGGTACACTCATAAACACACACACACACACAACTCACACACACACACACACACACAACTCACACACACACACACACACACACACACACACACACACACACACACACACACACACACACACACACACACACACACACACACCTTTTGCAGTTGTAATAAGGAAACTATAACAAAAGTGGGTAACCTGATGTGCTGATGACTGTATACTGTGCATAGTGGTTGCGGGAGTTAGTAGGTAGTACACTGTATAATATGGAGATAATAAATTCACTTTTCTTTGGTTACTGCTTGAGGCAAATTTAATTTAATGTTGAATAATGTGGAATGTAATTTACAGCGTAGTTTTTGGAATGTGTGACTTGGCATTCTTACGCTTCTGTTTGTAACTCGAAAGGAAAGCTTAATAGTGTTATTTTATCACAAATTGTTCTTTATTCTTATAAACACTGTTATTTTGTATCCAAGATTGTTTAGGCTTCAATATGTTTTTTATAATAGTTCATCATGTGTTATGTACCTTTAGTTACGAAAGAGCGGCACTCCCTGCCACGAGTTTTTCAAACTCAAAAGGGAGAACCAAACCCATGTTCTGTAAAACTAAAATGAAGCAATAAAGAATTTTGTATTTTGTATTTTTGTATTTGCATTTTTTGTATTTTGTACTGTTAAAACATTAAAAATAGAGGATGAACTCTACATGTTAAATGTTATTTTTGAAGAGTATTAAAGTGTTATTTGTCTACTTAATATACACTTTATTGATGTCACTGCGCACCTGTAGCTGGACGCCGATGAACCACTGCAGCAACTCGCGCTTCACTTTGGCGTCGAGGATGTCCAGCACGGGACACGCCTCCGACAGGGTTCGGTGGGAGATCGTGCTTTTGCTGCCGCCTGCGAACAATATCATACATGAAGTATATTATGAAGGACCCTATTGTTTAGTATTACCATACTTAATATATGTCCTTCTCGCTCTAGCTCCCTTCCGTCTCGGTTTCGAACCAAGCGTCATGTCGCTTTCACATTAACTACTGTTGAAATAGTTTTAAGCTACCTATCTAGAATTCTAGACACACAGTGTATTAAAACAGTGTAATTGTGTTGGTGAACACAATAAACATTGAAGTGCAGTCGGTGTTTGATTATATCCTTAACACCTATTATTACTAAGACTTCGCAATCTGTCCGTCCGTCTGTCTGTACCATAGAAATCACGACTTCTACAACTTACAAATCGAAAAATACAATAAATAATAATTGTATTTAAGGAAGGACTATTGTTTCGGAACATAAAGGTCTGTGCCCACTACACCGTATCATACCATGACCGCACTAGGAGCGTATCTGACACGATACGCTCTACTATGCCCACTGTATGTTCTGTCTCACCGTTATATCGAGCGAGAGCGTATTTTGCCGGTGCTGACACGCTCCGTGCATGACACGCGACTTTGTTAGTCGGTGATGGAACGGTCTAGTGGGAACAGGGTCACTGTCAAAAAGTCAAAAAGTCAAAAATCATTTATTCAATTTAGGACACAAAATGCCACTTATGAATGTCAGAACATGTCTCCTCATCTTTTGGGCCCTACTAGCGCTTCGAGACAAGACAGACAATCTGGCAAGTGCTGAGAAGAAACGCCAGAACAAACTCAGTCACCACTAGTTGCCACAAAAATGATACAAATCAAAACAAACAGGTACATCAGTTTGGTACAGGCTGGACTGTCCATACATTTTCGTCATTAAGATAGTCTTGAATTTTATAATACCCCTTCGACATTAGGGTAGTTTTGACATGTAACTTAAATTTATTAATAGGTAGTTCAATAACATCATAAGGTATACTATTGAAAAATTTGACACAGTTCCCCAAGAATGAATTCATTGTTTTGGCTAACCTAAAGTTAGGAATGACAAGTTTGTTTTTATTTCTTGTGTTATACGAATGAATATCACTTTTTTTCATAAAGATATCTAAATTTTTGCGTACGTACATGGTATTATCAAATATGTATTGAGAAGCGACAGTGAGGATGTTAATTTCTTTAAAGAATTCTCTCAGGGATTCGCGGGGACTAAGTTTGTAAATGGCACGAATGGCTCTTTTCTGTAAAATAAAGATTGTATCGATGTCCGCAGCAGAACCCCACAAGAGAAGCCCATAAGACATTATACTATGAAAGTAACTAAAATACACAAGCCTTGCTGTTTCAACATCAGTCAAATGTCTTATTTTTCTAACCGCAAAGGCAGCTGAAGCAAGTCTCCCAGCCAGAGCGTCAATATGTGGTCCCCACTGCAATCTCGAATCCAATGTAATGCCCAGAAAAACAGTGGAGTTAGATAGATCTAATTTTTCACCGTTGAGTAGAATTTCTGTGTTACCTTGCTTTACGTTAGGCATGGTGAATTTAATACATTTAGTCTTTTTTGTATTAAGAAGCAAGTTATTGCTAGTGAACCATTTAATACCTTAGAGAGAGCTCCGCTTACATTGTCAAATGATTCTTCGCCTCTTCTTGATTTGAAGATTAAAGAAGTATCATCAGCAAACAAAACTATCTCACAGGAGTCCTTTGAATAAAAAGGAAGGTCATTAATATAGATCAAAAACAGCAAAGGTCCCAATATTGAGCCCTGGGGCACTCCCATTTGAAGCGGGGCACCTGAGGAGTTAATGCCATTTACGTTTACTGTTTGTAGTCTGCCTGAGAGGTAAGAGTTCAATAGTTTTAACGCATTATTAGATACACCGTAATGTTCCAGCTTAATAATGAGTGTTTGATGATCGACACAATCAAATGCCTTCGATAAGTCACAGAATACACCTATCGCATCCTGTTTATCTTCATAAGCATCCAAAATTTGTTTGACGAGTGCCACCCCAGCATCTGTTGTATTTCTACCTTTGGAGAAACCAAACTGTTTCTCATGCAGTAAATTGTTAAGTTTAAAATGAGAGAGCAATTGATTAAATATAACTTTTTCAAAAATTTTGCTAAATGCAGGTAGAATGGAAATTGGCCTGAAATTGCTTGGATCACTTTTTTCTCCTGACTTAAATAAAGGTATAATCTTACTATATTTCATTAAAGTAGGAAATTGACCTTGATCAATACATTCGTTGAATATATGTGCTAATTGTGATGCTACGAGAGGTATAATAGGTTTTATTGAGTCTGTTGATATTCCCCATATATCCTCAGTTTTTTTTTGTTTTAATTCTTTGAAAGTTTTAACTATCGTTAAAGGGTTAATATGAGTGAAATCAAATGAGGAGCTACACATGTCAACACTAGACACCAGCAGTGATTTCGCATGCAGAGCGCACGAAATAAGTTGTTTTGTGGTTTCGATAGGTACATTACAGAAGTACTTCTCGAAGGCACCCGCAACTTCATTATCAGATTTAATATTTTTACCATCAATTTTTAATGTAAATGTGTGATCACGTGGTTTAGTTTTACAAGTTTCTTTGTTTACTGTTTACAAAACAAAGATTTTTTTGACATATTCCTAGCACGGTCATGATACCATGATGCTAATTTTACTATAATAGTATTGAACACTCGCTTCCGATGCGACCATAAATCATTCACGCGCTAGGGAGTGAACCGTGCGCACGCACTTATCGACAACTGTGCAGTGTACAGTGCAACACTAAGCCTCCACATAAGGCCTGTGAGTGTGAAAGAGAGATAAGTATGCGCTGTCGCAGTCTCACGTTTTATTGCCGCAGATGAAGCGAGTGTTTAAGAGGATCGTGTGCATGCGTAGCTCAGCGCGAGTTTTCATACATTTCGAACGGCAACGGTCGAAATATACTTGCGGGGGAAAACGTTTTCGTACCTGTAAACCTTTATGGAACGAGACAAATTTGGTCTCATTCGTTTTCATACATCCTGAACTACGCTTGTACGTCTTCGATTTTTTGTAAAGAGGCTTGATTAGTTAAAAATTGACGAAATTCCGAAGAGTTTTATTAGTCAAAAAAGTGAATGTTTAGGTTCTTATATTTTCTGAAACATACAATATTTAAAAAAAAAAAGAACGTACAAGCATTTTTTTTCGAAAGATCTCTAACATGTAAAAAAATTTCAAAATCAGACAACGTTATAGGATAGGGGTGGAAAATGTTTTATCTTTTTGTATGGAAGCTTGCGCGCACACGATCCTCTTAATCTATACCCATAAAATGCTTTGTCCTGAACGACTGACTGACCGACTGACTGATGGATCAACGCACAGCCTAAACCGCTGATCGTAGAAACCTGAAACTGGGAGGGTATGTTCTTTGTATGACGTAGGGATCCGATAAGAAAGGATTTTTCGAAATTCTACCCCTAAGGGGGTCAAAAAGGGGTGCAAAGTTTGTATGGGACAACGTGATACCTTGGTCTAATCTACTTCAAATTTTGCATTTTGCACATTCTTTTACAGAATTGACGGAAGATTTATTTTGTATTTATTATAATTAATCTCCTAAGGGGGTGAAAAAGGGGTACAAAGTTATTCTGGGGGTGATTTTCTTCGAAGTTGATATCAATACTCTTTAGTGCTTACGACTATAATAAAATGATTGTTACTTATTTTGACAATAATTTGACAAGTCTGAAAACTCAATGTTTTGACACATGTTTGTTATTGATGTTGCTCTAGAGAACTAGAGAACAGACTTTATTCCTTGGAATACATATACATAGTTGGAATAGTATATAATCATTTCATCATGTGTAATCCTGCAATCTTCAGAAGGTCGTTTGTTCATATTGTTGGTGGACATCCTACGCTATACGCTGCTCCTGTGGTCGAAGTGTGTCCAATTTGGAACTTTTCTGCAAAGTTTTCGTGGGGGGTCTATGCTTAGCAGTGAACGGACTTTAGACAGACTTTAGACCCCTTAATGATGATGATGGGGTAGATTACATATAATGGTCCCTTTGAATTCACGTTTTGAATTCAAAATAGTAGAGTATTCGTATGACCATAAACAAAGCTCAAGTTCAAACTCTAAAGGTAGCGGAAGAAGACTTGAGGAAAATATGTAAGCGCAAGGAGTTGTCTTTCTTAGTAGTAGTACATATTTTTATTTCGTTGTAAAATATAAATATAATACCCCCGTGGAAGTTTGACCAGAATAAATGCCAAGCTACGTATTTTGTGTACATAAATTGGACAGTATTATGCAAAAGAGTGTCAAGTGACATATTGGTCATTTCGAGATAAACGCGTTTAAAGATTTTCAAGGTCGTCACTTTTAAAAATTGCTGTAACTTCGTATTTACACGGTTTACATGCCTGGAAATTGGCATAACTACAGAATGAGATGTATATTTTATGCATTTGATGTTCATTTGTGTGAATAATAATTATACAAGTAGATAAATGCAATTAAATAACTTGAAACCTTTTTGCATTAATAGGATATCGTTGCAAACAATATGCTAAAAGGTTTTAAAGTACTTTAAATCCTTTTTGCAAAACACTTAAGAATCCAATTAGTGTTAGTTTTATAGTCAAACAGTTTCAACGACATAGTTTTCTATATTCGAATGATTTCTTTATTTATATGTCATTTGTTTTATTTTGTAGGAGTTTATAAAAAGCGTTACTTTCAATAATTCTAACGTTATGGTGTATCCACACACTTTTACTGGATTTTTGCGATTCGTAATGTAATCTGCGTATTTTATGCATTTTGTAATACTTGATTATTAATCAATAGGCTGCCCATAGCGTAATCATCAGTATAAAATACAACTTCAGGTGATAGATTGATCAATCAATACCCCGGTAATCATAGCCCCGGCGATATATTAAAAAATATTATATTGTTTTCACTTTCTATGTACCCTATACTTCCAAAACCTCAGTAAATTGCTTCTTTTTGCAAGATTTTAATAATAAAAAATACAGATATTTAAACTTAAGACGCTTACATCCATAGATAACTATAATTTTGTTCAAAAATAATAAGATGTCTACGTAAAATCATTAGAAAATATCTGTATTTCTTAAAAAGTTAATTCAAACTATTTTACAATATAAACCACTGTTCTATTATAAGAATTTTGGAATACATAGATGTTTTTGCTTAAAGTAGGATGACTTGTCATCCAATTTATTGGTCAAAAATCGAAAACTACGGACTATTTAGTCATTATTTAAAGACCCGTGCAAGAAAAAACGACAGCTGTTTAAACCTGACAGAACAACTATTCAAAAAAGACAATAATTTTAGTATTTCAATTAATAAACATGAACTTGAAACCTTTTTGTAAAAATAAATTCAGCAATAGTAAATCGCTAAACGGTATCAAGTAACACATGAAACCTTTTTGCAAATGTCAGTATATCCAATGGATTGTTTCGCAGTACGTTATTTTTTGAAATAACGTTTAATATATATTTTTCTGAAGTAAGACCTTTGGGCGACCAGTTAGAGGACGTTTTTGCGAATCCAGTGGTACCAATAACTCCATACCTGATTTTTGGTCACTTGACACCCTTTTGCATAACAGTGTCCAATTAATATAATATTTGTCTATTCGTATTTCTATGATATATGTTAATAAAAAGCTGGATGTTTTTGTTTGTTTGAACGCGCTAATCTTAGGAACTATTGGTCCGGTTATGAAATTTGACAGATACATTGTTAGATAGCTTATTTATCGGGAAAGGCTATAGAAGTAGTTTAATGCGTATAGGCTTATATTTTCGCTACGATCGATGGGAACGGAGTAAAACTGTTATAGTTTATATATATATAGCGCGTACGAAGTCGCTGGCGGGCCGCTTGTCTATACATATAAAAGGCTTTGTCCTGAATGACTGACTGACGGATCAACGCACAGCCTAAACCGCTGATCGTAGAAACCTGAAACTTGGAAGGTGCGTTCTTTGTATGACGAAGGGATCCGATAAGAACGGATTTTTAGAAATTTCACCCCTAAGGGGTTGAAAAAGGGGTGCAAAGTTTGTATGGGAAAATGTGATTCCTTGGTCCGATCTACTTCAAATTTTGCATAAACATTCTTTAAAAATAATAACGAAAATGTGTATCAAATTTTATTTAAATTTATCTTGTGACGGGGTTAAAAAGGGGTAAAAAGCTATTTTGGGGATGATTTGCTACAAAATTGATATCAATACTTCTTGGTGCTTATGATTGAAATATTTTTTATTTCATTTTTGACAATCATTTGACATATCTGAGACAGAATGTTTTGACACATGTTTGTTATTGATGTTGCTCTCTTGAAGAGATTTTATTCCTTAGAATAGTAAATAATATTGTTTTGTGTTCAAACAGGGTAGGTTTCGAGCGGTATGTGTCCAGTGTAGATTGCAGATCGTTTGTTCATATTGTCGGTGGACATTCTACGCTGCTCCCGTGATCGAAGGGTGTCCAATCTGCAACTTTTCTGCAAACTTTTAGCAGTGGACGACTTTTGTGTGTTGATGATGATGATGGCGTAGATCTACATAGATTTGTCCCTTTGAATTTACGATTTGAATTTAAGAAAGTAGAGTATTCGTAAGTTCAAACTCTTAAAAGGTGACGAGGTGAGGCGGGAGAAGACTTGAGGGAATTTGCTTCTCCCACAGCCTGTATGTGGCATGATGCTGTGTAAGCGCAGAGAGAAGCCTGGTCTTATTAGTACCCGAAAGAAATATACGATTAACGAAAGGGCGTAGGGAGTATTTCTATTTCGTTGTAAAATAAAAAGATAATATCCCCGTAAAAGTTTGACCATTAAAGACCGGGCTGCGTGTTGAGTGTACATAAAATATAATAAATAAATAAATATGCGCCAGACAACACACCAATGGTCTGGTACACGTGGTAAGGAATTATCTTCATTGTGTTACGAAGTACCAGACAACGATTATGACGGGTGCGTCTCCCATAAATACTTAAATACATATAACATTCGTGATTTAGGAACAAATATGTCCGTGCTCATCACACAAACATTTGCCCCTTGCGGGATTCGAACCCTCGACGGCCAGCGTAATAGTCAGGAGCGCTAACCAATACACCAAACGCGTCGTCGAATATAACATTTATCTGTACGCATTTCTATGTATATATTTTAAAACTGGATGTTTAAGAATGTTTTTAAACACTCACAGTGTCATATTTATATTCTCAAAGATGAAATAAGAAACCAAAAATTGCGCACGGGCGGGATTCGAACCAGCATCTTTCTGGCTTTTTGGATGTTTTAGTTTTTTTGTTTAAAGGCGCTAATCACAAGAACTATTGGTAAGGGTATAGAATATGATAGATAGCTAATTTATCAGGGTAGGCTATAGAAGTAGTTTAATGCGTATAGGTATAGGCTTATAATTTTTCGCTACGATCTATGGGAACGGAGTTAAACTAAAACGCGCGTACGAAGTCGCAGGCGGGCCGCTAGTCTACTATATAAAAATAAGTCGAGTTTTCCTCCCTGACGCTATAACTCCAGAACGCACGAACCGATTTCCACGGTTTTGCATTCGTTAGAAAGGTCTCGGGCTCCGTGAGGTTTACAGCAAAGAAAATTCTCATAAAACGGGGCCGGGGGCGAAACGAAGTTCGCTGGGACCGCTAGTATTACTATAATTACCAGTGAACGCCTGCTTGAAGTCGGCCAGTATCTGCGTGGCCAGCTCGGCGCGGATGGCGTGCACTTCGTCTCTCAGGGTGCTGAGCTCGCGGATCGAGCGGTACGACTCGAAGTGCTGCAGGACCTGAAAACAATTATTGGAAATGGTACTACTTGTTGTTAATATTTTTTTTAAGTTAAGCCTGTAAGCATCCCACTGCTGGGCAAAGGCCTTACCTCAAATATGAGGTAGTATGAGCCATACTCCACCACGCGGGCTCAGTGCGGATTGGCGGAGGGGTGTTTGCATGGCAAGCGACCAACCTTGCTGTCAGACTTTATCAAGCCAATCGATATTAGCCGGGACCAACGGCTTAACGTGCTTTCCGAAGCACGGAGATGCTCGTGATATACGTCACTTATATAGTCGGAATGGTCACCCATCCAAACACCGACCGCGGCGTAACAGTGCACCGTGCGCTACGAGCATAGCAATACTTTATTTACGACAGTGAATTTTGAATTTTGTTGATAATATAAAAAAATATAAAGTTTGTTTACAATATTGGACTAGCTTATCTTTTTATCGTTGGTTTTATGATCTGCTATATTGCTACAATATCTATATTCCATCTCATACACAAGTTTGGTAACTAAAAAAAATGTATTATTCTCGTAGTTTACACTCGCAGCATTCTTTAGTAAAAGATTATCTTTTAATTTGAAAGCTCTTAGCCATACATATTTTTGGATTTCGATCTAGATCTGAACAATGTTATTATAAGTATTCATGCTTTTATGATTGATATCTGTTTTGTGTGCAATGATTAAAAAATAAAACTAGCAAAGAAAAGACCTTAAAAGCTCATTTACCTCCATGATAGCCTGCATCGGCAGCGCGAGCTCCTTGTACTGCCTCGCGCGCGTCATGGTGCGCAGCGCGTCCACGCCGCCCACCAGCATGTGCAGATGGTTCAGCGCCGTGATCGCTGCGGTCAGGTTCCATTTAGCGCAGTCTAGCTGCTTTATTTCCGACGTGATCTCGCGGACCATGCTCTCGCTGCGTTCCGCTTTCTTGTTTATGTCCGCTACCTGCAAGGTTTCATAATTATTATTTACTAGCGACCCCGGCGAACTTCGTTTCGTTGCCCTCGGCGGCCCCGTCCCCGTTTCCTACATTTTGAACCGTTTAAACCTTCCTTGGACTTCCACGAATATTTCAAGACCAACATCATCTAAATCGGTTTAGCTGTTCTCGAGATTTAGAGAGACTATAGCAACACATTTTTATTATATACATAATTCTATCCATTTTAGATTACGTAGTTGGAAGCCTGACACCGATAGATGGCACTATAAGTCGTTAACAGAGACTTATTAATGATACTTACACATACGCACATTGTCTAATTAATAAGATTACGAAACAAAGACAAAAAATGAAATAATGGGTTGATACCTAAACTAGGATGTTTCCAGTATCTTAGGTTATCAATCCTTTGCCCAATCAAAAGTAGGTACTTCTCATTAAAAGTATCAATGATGGGAAAAATATTATTACTACCCGAAAATTACTTTAACATAATTTAACTAAACTATTCATAAGATTTAATAATATATATTGCACTTGTAAAAAGACAACTGTGAACCTGTGACAGACGAGGAATTTTTACAAGTGCAATTTATATTATTAAGTTTGTATGGTGACAAAACACTATAAAAACAAAAATAAACTATTCATAAGATTTATCAAACAATTTGTTTCTTATATTGTCTAATTCCATTCATATTACATAATTGGAAGCCTGACACCAATAAATGGTGCAACAAGTTGGAAAACTGGGATTCATCAAAAGTATCTATCAATGATATTAAAATAATTTGAGCTGCTACAAAATTTCTTTCACTTCATCTAAATACACTATTAATAAGATTTTTCTAAAAATTTGATCAAAAAATGGTCAAATCCATTCATTTCATATAACATAGTTGGAAGCTTGACACCGATAGATGGCGCTACAAGTCGGAAACTGGGATTCATTAAATATCAATGATATTAAAATTATTTAAACTGCAACAAAATTTCTTTCACTTCATCTAAATACACTATTCATAAGATTTTTCTATAGATTAATTATGTATGAAAAAGTCTACCTTAGTGACATTACAATCAAATCAAAGAACATTATTTCATGCTTTACACATGACACAGTATTTCAAACACTCAACACTGTTGCTGTTTTAGGGCATTTTGAGGGTCATTTGTTTTGTATGAAATTGCCCCTTTGCTTAACATAGTATTTATTTTCTCTATAGTTAGACTAAGTTGTCTGATAATAAATATTTTGCATGTGTCAGACAAGGCTACACAGTCTATGTTGTATTTAAGGGTGAAATATAGCCCAAGGCTTTCCATATACCTTTAGTTACAGTTATGTGTCTTTTTGTAATTTAGATATCTTTGTCTATTCACATCATAAACTTAATGAGTTACCTGCAGAGCCAACTCTCCGATACACCTTTGCGCGTCAAGCAGGGCTTTCTGCCCAGCCTCTCTTTGCTCTGCCTGAGCTCGGACTAGTCGTCGTATGTCATGTTCGACACCTGAAAAAGATATGGGCACTTATTAACTATAAGTTCTAGTAGTGATATTTTTGGGTAAAATTATCCTTAAAATTCAATTTTAAAGTACATAACTCTCTTTGACAGAACAAATTACTTATTTCTGTATATTTTTACTTCCAAGAAGTGTGATAAAAATAAAAGCAATCTGGTATTATTGGCTTTAACCACTATTATTATGGTAGAAAAGTAAAGATGTCTAGGGTGGTGCATATCTGCTTGGTAGCAGCAACCTATTCACTTTGCCTTCTTCATGAGAGGCTTCATATTAAGTAATATTTCTGAGGGAACAGTTCAGCAGGCAGCAATAAAACCAAGTAAGATTGCTGGCAATGTCTACCTTGAAGTCTAAATTCACATCTAGCAGCTGCGCTCTCCACTCCGGATAGAGACTGTTCGGTCGGAAACACTCTGTTGATATACGCCACTGCATCGAACTAAGAACAAAACAGATGGAATCAGTTTAAGAATCCAAAAACGAAGATGGTTAATATCGAATTTTGGGCATAAAAGAAGCACAATATTAACTTTCTTTGTATCTGATACTTAGGTGCCTCTAAGGATACACTCTGGTTTAAGCTGTAAAAAGCAATTTGAAAGTTATTTACATAATGTTTCGCTATTTTAGAGAAAATTTAGACCAACTTCGTCACTGTCGAATTGTTCGGTTCCTCCCATTAGTTCTTCAATGCGGCTCATCACAGAGCTTGGCAGATTGATCTGCACCTCAGGACCACTGTCCTTATCATCAAGAATGTCCGTGGAATCCATTTTTATATACAAGTTGTTCCAATAATGGGAAATTCAGATTTCATGAAATCATAGCAAATCAAATGACAACCCAAATAATGACAACATTTAAGATTGACAGTAGATATACCGACTGGAAAGTTCTTGGAGCGTGAGAATAAAAGCAGGGAAACCTGTAGTGTCGCTAGCGTCGCTTTATTTTTCTTTTATGTGGATTATGAACTGGCAAAGGTATACAACCATCACACATTTAAATATATAATTTTGCATATTCGCGAGCGTTTATAAACTGACGACGCCATATGTATACGGCGAAATTAAACGTTATAACGTTAATACGTTTTGCCTGTGACATGTATTCTAGGTAAACGAAAAAATAATTCAAACACGTCCACAAATGGTAGCAAAAAAATCAAAAGTTGATCTTATTGAGATCCTCCTTCATTTTGAAGTCGGTTGAAATTAGATAAATGTGTATTGGTTTTATTTCATCCCATTTTCTGGAAAGAAAAAGACACCTGCAATAAATATTACATGATCAAGCAAGACAAACTCTCATGCTGCAGTAATTGGCTTGCTTTTTTTTCTTGAAACAAATGTCAACTTGTTCCCGAATCTCCGTAAGTACTTACTACATTGCAAAAAACAACAAATATTTCGTATAACTGCTTTTTTAGCAACAGACAGGTTTCTAGCTATCGTCGTGCTAGCTAGCTATTTTCTCTAATCTTAATCTCAACTTTCACAGCACTGCTGTGCTGCTGTGACAGGACAACACAGCAGTGTCCTTTTTAGACAGCTTCTAAATTTCGCCGCTAGAGGCGCGCGCAATACCCAAACTTTATTATTATGCGTCATACTCATAATAAATAAACGCTGGAGGAGCTTTCCGACAAGACTTATCTTATCAGACAGATGTCTGTCTCATGTCTCATCTGTGCATGGTATAGAAATCATAGAAATATTATCCGGAATATTAATTGTATGATAGAAATGGAAGATGACGTTTGTTCTGACAGCCACGGAAAGACGGAAATCAAACAGGTGTAAAATGTTGCCATAACAGGGTGAGCTTAATTTTTACAGCCCAGTCAGTATGGATGAATATGCTCTGTTTCGATGCCTATTTCACAGATAGTTGAGTAGTTCAGGTTCAGGACATGTTTGTGTTCCTGCTCATTTAGTAAGACTCAAAATTATAGCCAGTGATGCATGTGAGTGCAGTGCTGGAGTGGGCGACCTGAATCATATTTTCTTCGCCTGCCAGAATCATGATCGTTCAACTTTTATTTCAGCTTTGTTATCCCTGCGTGTTCCTTTTCCAACATCCATATCCTGCAAAATTTTTATATCTTTTCGTAAAAAATTTATTTTATGAATATAATCCGATAATCCGATCCACCTTTTAAACCTGATCCTTAATTATTCTATATTATGCAAATTCCTACTCCGTTTTGTTTATTCCTTTCCGTTTCCCTACCTTTATTATTATTACTCAAACTCAAAAGTTTATTTGTAAAATTTTAGGTACAATAACGATCTTATGGTTTACTCCGTTCATGGCTATCGCAAACCACGGGTGCTAAAAAAAAATTTGATTAGTGTGTGATGGTTTTATTCCTTTGCCTGTTCATCATCCGCACACGCACGCATCGCATAAAAGAAAAATTAAACGACGCTAGCGACACCACCCGTTGCTTCCCCAAACTTTGTAAGGGTCCTAAACGCTAAAAGAGCTTTCCAATCTATATCTGTCAGTCATCACAAAGACTTTATACTAAAACTAGACTGTGCACTATGGCGCAAAAACCGGGCGGAGCGAGAGAGCTCCCGTTGGTAGTATGTCCCTTTCTAATGAGGTGACCATGACCAAACAGAACACGGGACAAATTGCTTGTAAAAACGATTGTGTAAGTATCAAAAAAATATACACACGTTGTGGTTTATTATTATCTTTCACAATAAATTAGGTAGGTGAAGTTATGCTAGTTAGGTAGTTAGTATCAATATATCAGGCATCCTGATTGTAAAGAATAAAAGTAAACCACAACGTGTGTATATTTTTTTAAATTATCAGATCCCTACACGTGAAACCCTTACCGGTTGAAAGTATTTTTTTCCTTTTATTGTGAGATATTCCCACATATTATTATTACTAAATGAGAATGATGATTTCGGTGAGGGAAAAATGCGTGAGGAAACTTGCACATTTAGATTTCTGTTTGTGTAACCATTATCCGAAAAATGAGTCTGATTCCCCTTGTGGCTATGAAAGTCAGAATGCAATCGCTTTACTGTAATTATCAGACTCGCCACTCCAGGATCATGTTCGGCGAACCCTGGCAAACTCCAAAGTGAAAGCTTGCGCATGTAACCAGGATAATATTCGCTAAGATGAAAAGATGAGGAGGAGGATTATTATAAAATGAGTGTTAGGTCAAATGAACGTGATGCAATATTGTAGACGGAAAAAAATACAGTTTTTTTTAAATACTGATTTATTTTTATACATTGCTGAACAATACAGTTTTACGCAATTTTTGTCGTAATGTAGCCTTATTTCCTACGTGCTTGAGGGTTAAAGACTTCCCGTAGCTTCTAAGTCTTAAATTTAAGTATTTTTGACCAATACATTTAATCAGTTCCAATTCGTGAGATTCGTCTGAGCTTGGATGGGAAGGCAAAATGTGCTTAATTTTAGGGTAGAATTGATGTACTGTCATATTAAGCATTTTTTTCATATTCAAGCTCTGTAAATCAGGAGACATTACCAAAAAAAGTTTTTCTATATACTTTACTACATCGAACACAAATGTTGAAGCATATTTTAGCCCTCCTCTGTCTACAAAGGCTGTGAAAGAAGAAAATTCACAAACATCAATCAAGTAGTCATGATCTTTATGTGTACGATGCGTTATGAGCAAGGCTCGGCAATGTTGACATGTTAGTTTGTCTACTATTTTCATTACAATGTAGCCAGATATGTAGTACAATATATTGTTTTTATAGTCTGATAAATCGGTTCTGTCCACTAAGTGCATAAGAACATCACTATTATCTGTCTCATTTTCTTCTGTAGTGTTATCGTCTTCCACGATTGATCTTTTGGCATTTCGGAACTCAAGTATTGCAGAATTTTCATAATCGGGATTTGTACAGTTTGCATTAATGCTTGGTCTGACGCTGTTACGAAATAGCAACTTTCGCATAGTAAACATAAACTGAAGAGCAGTAGGGTTGTCGTTTGCCCCTCCTCTTGCTCTCACACATGAAAAAAACATTTCAATGTGGTCTTGCGAGGCTTTGTATGGTAATAGGTAGGTCATATTAACATCAAACAAATCAGTTGCTAATTCAGCAAAACTGTATGTGTCTATTATTAGACCAAAAACCGGAGTCTTCCTTCTATGGGTCATTATATTTTTCCCGTCGACTTTAAGTTCAGTCAAGTAACGTCTTGTTTCTTCGAAGACCTGAGTCCAGACATGTTTATTGTTAAGCCGCAAAGGGGATTTGAAACCAGTTCCTACTGGATTTTTGGCGTTAAGAATGTCAAACAGTCTGTCCAAGTACCGTAGGTATTCCACTGTGGCTTCACTTCCAGCAAAGCTAGGATGACCGATTGACCTCAGATAGTCAATTGCATCAGCCACAGAAGAACTGAGTACTTGGACAGCTAGTTTGACGTTCATTTTCTTGCCAAAAAAATCGACATGTACCCTAGTCAACTTATTTTTTAATTTAAGCCCCTCTTCCTCTTGCAAATCTTGCAGTTTCTGTACATATGCGAACTTAATATCTCCTTTTCCCGATGACAAATTAGTTTCGGCGAATAAATTTCGGGCTAATTTAATCATATGGGCAGGGTCGAGTATGCAGTATACTTTTGTAGATTTAATTGGGTGATCAAAATGAGTTTTCATATTTGCAAGGGTAAAGTTGCACCCCAGAATTTCAAATGTTTTTATGTTTGCTTGTGCGCCATCCGCTGTCAAAGACCTCACCACTATATTAATATCGGCCAGCATACGAATCGCTGTCAGGATGAGCTGAGATTGTACGTACGCAGAAATCTTATCTATGAAAAAATAAGCGATAGGGCAGACAAATTTTTCCTTTAGAGAGACTATTTGAAATACTAAGGCTTCTGTAGCAAATGTTTCAGAATCGCTTGTTAATATTCCGCCTAAATCAACACAACCCCAATACTTGTCTGACCCTTTATCATATTGTTTGCCAGCTTTGATAACCATTGCATCAAAAATTAAAGCGACGTTCATTTCATCCTTTTCAGCCTTAACCTTCAGGAATTCCATCACTTCACCCATAAAACCCACGTTGCATTTATGCGTCGCCAATATCCTTCGCAGAGTTGCAGGGTGGGGTAAAGGAATACGATTCCTCAAAAATAAATAGGCTTTACCAGAATAATAATACAATGATAAAGCAAACGATTTCATTTCATCTGAATATTTGTTGGACGTGTTGGATTTTGTCGTATTTAGTCTCGTGTGAATGTTTTCGAAATTATGTTGGACCATCTGTTCGACTTCAGAATAGTTATCACATTTTTTTTTTATAATTTTTAACAAACATTTTAGGTTACCTATAGTTGTATTACGTCTTTTCAGGCGTTGTTGTAAGACTTTGACATCTCGACGTAATTTTTTTTTACGTGGTGTGGCAGCAGTTGCAATAGATGCTGTTTGCGTACAAACACTTTCCGTGGTGCTTATCTCCTTTGTGACACTTTCTTGCAGTTTTATCGTTTTTGATGCTGGTCCTTCCTCTACACATATATTGCTCAAAACATGTACTCTTTTTTCGCAGGGCTTGACCTGTAAAAATATTAGAAGTTAAAGGAACACCGTAGACAAGAGTATACTGGAGCAGTGGTGCAGATCAGAGCTTCTACTAGCCATCATTGAGGAGTTTTACTTCCGCTTTCTTATCAGACCCTCATTCATAACCCGAATTTAAAATCTTTTACATACATATTTGTATTGAGACGCACGTGATCTTAATACGCGTCTAAAATTTTATGGAAATCGGTTCAGTAGAATTATGTGAAAAAGGCGTCGAAATATTTGAATCCTCAAGGTTATTAAGTTAATGAACGCACGCACTCGGATGATTTATTCTTACCTTAGGAAATATTGACGGAACAGCATCACGTTTCAGCATTTTCCTAGTATAACCAGGAATAAAATCGTCACATTTAAAATGCTCACTGCAAACAACAGACGACTTTGAGATTTTTCCAGGTACTGCATTTTCCCACTTCAATTTCTGGATTTCATTCTTCGGAAATCTACAATACAAGAAATATCCTTATTTAATAACAACTAACGTCATCGGTGCAGTCGAAGGACACGATAACATCAAAAAAAAAAACCTGTAAAAAAATCTAAATGTCAGGTTTTGCCCCTTTTGCACATTGATGACTAACCGTAACCGGTAAATCTCCAATTTAAGACAGTCAGTACGTCGTAACTCTCTCTACCTACTACGAGATAGTAAAAAAATCTTTGATCAACAAAATTCATGGTTACCCTAATGGCATGATTGTTGTTTTTACGTACCCGTGGAAAGAAAAGCGGCTACCGGGATAAGACTCATTTTTGCACCCTGTCACACAACAAGAATTCACCATGTTTCATGACAAACAAACAGATTGAATATGAAAATTTACAAAATCGCAAATCGAAGCACAAGAATCAACCAAACAACCAAATGAGCAAACCACCATCTTGCATTTTAGTGTTACCAAGCCCAAACATTTAAGTACTGCTGTTAACTCGGTATTAATGTTTTTTTTTTATAATACTACGAACTGACTATTAATTATATAGACTATAAAGATATATAAATACGTTTTATAGGTTATGCAATTTTCGAGTTGGTAAAACATTAAAAAGAATAATATTAAATTTTTTACCATTTCTACTAAACCCTATGGTTAGTTGAGCTGGCAAGATGTTAGACAAGGACACACTACCAGCGGGAGCCCTCTCACCAGGACCGCTTTTAACTAGTTACCGCTTTTAAGAAAATAGCTACCTTAAGAGTAACGTAATAGATCTCATTTTAGCAAAACAAAAAAAATTGGGTACACTGTCTAGTTTTAGTATAAGGTCTTTGAGTCATCATATATCTATGGAGTAATTTAAAAAAATAATATATTGAAGTAAGCGCGCATTTCCACCATTTTCCGAATAATTTTACAAAAATACTTTCATAACTAGCAGTATTGAGTCTGACAAACTACGTTGTTACTAATTTGGACAAAAGTTATAAATGCTTATCAATATTCTTAGACCTGGCAAAGGCTTTCGACACGATTTCGATCCCCATCCTTTTAAACAAGTTGGAAAAAATAGGTATCAGAGGCACCCAAAAGGATCTTTTAGCTGATTATTTAAGAGACAGATACCAAAGTGTAAAAATTGATTCTCATATCAGCACTCAACAACTTATTTCATACAGTGTGCCTCAGGGCAGTATCTTGGGGCCAACCCTCTTTTTGGTCTATATGAATGATATTTTGTCTCTGGACTCTTTTCCAGTAGGCCTAACATGCATGACACACTATTTCTTTCGATCGACATGACAAAATTAGTCGATCTATGCTATTTTATCATATTCCCTAACATGCCAACCACATTGGACAAATTTATCCACAACGATAACGAGTTATGTCAATTTTTAACCATTCACTCAATTTTATGTCAGATTTGGCTCAAAATGATCAATTTGACACAATTACAGATTGACTCGATATTGCCCACAGATTAGTAAGAGTATATCTAATTTTGCTCACAGATAATGAATTCAAATTAATAAATATGTTATGTTAGGGATAAAAAATATTCCACGGGGACTTTCTTTTCAATATTTTTACACTTTATTGTTTTTTGAGAGTTGAGGATAAAATATGGCACGACTCAGTCATATATTTTTGCTCTAAATATGTTTTTTTTATTTGTCGTCGTCGCTAATGGTGGACGATAATGTTACACGGCGAAATGTCAAAATTCGATAAAAATATGTGAGGCATGTTAGGGTTCAATGATAATTTTGTCATATTTCGAATTTTGACAGTACGACATGACTTTCATGGCAGCCATGTTAGCAACTGCGGGTATGTCGATTTTTGACAAACAAACGCGCTAAAATGCCTCGATAAATTTTTATCACGGCGTGCATCTTAAGCCTGCTGGAATAATCATCTCATATGCCGATGATACAGCGCTTCTTTTTGCGGCTAAGACCTGGGATGAGACATATAGATTGGCTCAGAATGGCTTTAACATGGTTACAAAATGGCTTCAAAACAATATTATAACTTTAAACACAAAAAAAACCAAGTATGTCGCCTTTTCTATTCGAAATTATACACATGATTTAAATCTTCTCGCACATAGCTGTTCCGATTTTAGCATTTATTATTTATTTTTTTAAAGACTTTATTGCACAAATTTAGTGTACAAAGGTGGACTTAATGCTAAAAGCATTCTCTGCCAGTCAAACCTTTAGGTCATGCAGAAAGACGGCAACGGGTGCAGTGAAAAAACAACTAATGAGAGTAGTAATACATATATACTCAAATAAATAATACATTTATACTTAGTATACATATATATTATAGTAATACATATAAACTTAAATAAATAGACTATAAAATTATATAAGTATACGTACATAAACAGCAACTTAAATCAAAAATACATATATAAATATACATATAAATATAATAATAATATTATGCAAGTATTCACTCTTTCAGAAATGTACGAACTTTATTCTTGAAAGACAACTTTGAATCAGTTCTTTTAATATCCACGGGAAGTGAGTTCCACAGCCGTGTTGCCGTCACTGTGAAAGACTTAGAGACGTACGAGGAGCGGTGAGCCAGCGTGCCTAACCGGAGGTTGTCAGATGAACGGAGAGAACGATCATGGGTTTGACATAGAAATGGAAACATATCTTGAAGATATGAAGGGGAAGAGGGGCATTGGATCTTTTTGTCAATGTATTCCCTTAGAGTGTGTTGATTGCATAAAATACTTGGGGATAATAATTGATAACCATTTAAGCTTCAAGCAATATATAGAAGCCTTAACTAAGAGAGTTCGTAAACTGCTGTACATTTTTAAAACTCTGAGACATGTGGTTCCGCCTATTACTTTGAGGCGAATTTACTTTGCACTGTGTCAGTCAATATTAACTTACTGTATATCGTCCTGTAGGCCTAACATGCATGACACACTATTTCTTTCGATCGACATGACAAAATTAGTCGATCTTTGCTATTTTATCATATTCCCTAACATGCCAACCACATATATTTTATATATATTTTTGCTCTAAATATGTTTTTTTTATTTGTCGTCGTCGCTAATGGTGGACGATAATGTTACACGGCCGAAATGTCAAAATTCGATAAAAATATGTGTGGCATGTTAGGGTTCAATGATAATTTTGTCATATTTCGAATTTTGACAGTACGACATGACTTTCATGGCAGCCATGTTAGCAACTGCGGGTATGTCGATTTTTGACAAACAAACGCGCTAAAATGCCTCGATAAATTTTATCACGGCGTGCATCTTAAGCCTGCTGGGGAGGGGTACCCAAAACGACTCTTAAACAACTTGAGATAGCACAAAGAACCATTCTCAAAATTTGCAGTTTTAAACATTTTCTATTTCCAACAGACCTCTTATATCAATATACAGAAGTATTAACAGTGCGTCAGCTATTTATATTAAATTTAATAATAAAACAACACACGACCTTGGAGTTTTCCCCGTATATTGTTAATAAGCGCCGATGGTATACTGTTTGCGAACGGCCCTCCATGACAAAAACGATGTGGTCCCATAAATTCTTTCCCTTCTTAGCCCCTATCACGTACAACAAGGTGAATAAAATACTTAATATTTACCCTATGCACAAAAACGGTGTCAAAATTTCAGTATCATGCTTTTTGATGTCAAAACCCTATGTTGAGACGGAAAATTTGATTGTAGCTTGCTGTATATATATTTTATATGTCAAATTATTGCTGCTCTAAACTTATAGATTTATTATCCTTAAAAAATGGGAAATTAGTGTTCACCTGAATTCAATTTCCACACACACACACACACACACACACACACACACACACACACACACACACACACACACACACACACACACACACACACACACACTCGCTAGAGTTATTGGTACCACTGGATTCGCAAAAACGTCCTCTAACTGGTCGCACAAAGGTCTAACTTCGGAAAAATTGATATTAAAAGTTATTTCACAAAATAACGTATTGCGAAACAATCTATTGGATATACTGATATATGCAAAAAGGTTTCATGTGTTCTTGATACCGTTTAGCGATTTATTACTGCTGATTTTATTTTAACAAAAAGGTTTCAAGTCTATGTTTATTAATGGAAATACTAAAATTATTGTGTTTTTTGAATTGTTGATCTGTCAGGTTTAAACAGCTGACGTTTTTTCTTACACAGGTCTTTAAATAACGACTAAAATTAGTCCGTAGTTTAAGAATTTTGACCAATTAATTGGACGACAAGTCATCCTAGTCATAATTCATTTAAAAAGAATATCCAACCCTCCTCATAACTCCTAAAAATCTATCCAGACTTACTTTAAACAAAAATATCTATGTATTCCAAAGTCCTTACAATATAACAGAGGTTTTTATTGTAAAAAATGTTATCCTATGTTATTCAGAGTTCTTTTTGAATTAACTTTTAAAAAAAAACAGATTTTTTCTAATGACTTTACGAAGGCATCTTATTATTTTTTAATAAAACTATAGTGACCTATGAATGTAAGAGTCCTAAGTTTTAATATCTGTATTTTTTATTATTAAAATCTGGCAAAAAGAAGCAATTTACTGCGGTTTTGGAAGTATAGGGTACATACAAATTGGAAACAAAACAAAATTTTTGAATATATTCTCGGGGCTATGATGATAGGTCTTGTTGATTGATCAAGCTATCACCTGAACTTGTATTTTATACTGATTACGCCATGGGCAGCCGTTTAATTGATAGTCAAGTGTTACAAAATGCATAGAAATACGCAGAATAAATTACGAATCGCAAAAATTCAGAAAAACTGTGTGGATATACCAGAACGTTAGAATGATTGAAAGTAACTCTTTTTATAAACTCCTACAAAATATAACAAATGAAATTTAAATACAGAAATCATTCAAATATAGAAAACTATGTCGTTGAAACTGTTTGACTATAAAACTAATACTAATTGGATTCTTAAAAGAGTTTTGCAAAAAGGATTTAAAGTACTTTAAAACCTTTTAGCAAATTATTTGCAACGATATCCTATTAAAGCAAAAAGGTTTTAAGTGATTTAATTGCATTTATCTACTTGTATAATTATTATTCACACAAATGAACATCAAATGCATAAAATATACCTCTCATTCTGTAGTTATGCCAATTTCCAGGCATGTAAACCGTGTAAATACGAAGTTACAGCAATTTTTAAAAGTGACGACCTTGAAAATCTTTAAACGCGTTTATCTCGAAATGACCAATATGTCACTTGACACCCTTTTGCATAACACTGTCCAATTGTAATTCTTATTTTTTTTGGAAAAGAAGAAGTTTTTTTTTTTAACTAATCTGTCAAATCTGTGATTATCTCGGTTTAAAAGATTATCGATTAAACAACTCTTTATTTATTTAAACTTAGTTTCTTTCTTGTAAATGAAGTAAATGTATATCTCTTATCTCTGCTGAATGTTTTCTTTCATTACAACATGCATGACCTAGCTCACCTAGCTAGTTGGAAAAATGAACAGTGCACGCGTTCAACGCGTTGGGGAAGTACATATATATATGATTTATATGTGATATTTTTTGATTTCATGAAAAAATATTTGTGATTGTGAATTTGTGACTACCCCAAGTCGTAAGAAAACGTGACTTATCTCGTTTCCTCTTCAACCGTGGACCTACGCACTGCGCTAACAACCTCGCGGAGTGCCACCGCCTGCCTGCCTGTCGAAAGGAGGCTGACTGTGCTTTGTTTTTAGTCACCCGCAGCGCCCGCCAACAACTGTCGTGTCGGAAAAATGCCCAGCCTCGGTCTTTCGCTCGCGTAAACCAGTGTTCAATTCATTATATTTGTCAAATCAGTGTTAGTGCAGTGATATTACATACAATGGC
Organism: Pyrausta aurata; assembly: GCA_963584085.1. Taxonomy (NCBI): domain Eukaryota; kingdom Metazoa; phylum Arthropoda; class Insecta; order Lepidoptera; family Crambidae; genus Pyrausta; species Pyrausta aurata. Next base: position 104,237 of record OY757279.1, on the reverse strand, counting down.
TCGTCTTACGGAAGAAATGGTGATCGCCCGCTCGAAGCAGTCGGATTTGTCTGCCATCAAAAAGTTAAACTGCTGGTGAGTTTGTCTTACTAATATTACTGGTCTAAAGGCTACGATTTTTGACTCTATTACGACAAAAATCTGAGCTAAAGCGACGCAACTGTGTGACGGTAGCTCAGAAGAAAGTTATTTAATATTTTCGTGGTTGTATCATGTTAGAATTCATTCTTCCTACAAGATCTTTAGATACTTCAGTCTGTTATTAAAACCAGTACATGCTTGCTTTACAGTGCTGCTCACCCAACCATAACAAATTGATAGTTGGAGTAGGTTTTTTTGCATAGTTGTAACTTTGGTGTCGTATTTCGATGATTTTGTCATAGTTTGTTGATCTGAAGCTCTGATTATGCATAACAATTTAATCTATATCAAGATAAGTTACTTACCATCTTTTATTGCCTTACCAATATAATGAGTCCTATCCTGGGCACATTATTTAAAATGCCTTTGTCTTCTCAATGTGCCTAACTATTCTAGTTGTTTAAGTTGTATTTTTGTTGTGTTACTTGCAAACATCTCAAGCTTATGTTATTTTACCTTGAATTTGTGCTCTTTATATAACATTTAAAAGTTAAGTGCAGATTTTAAGCAATTGATTTCAACACTTTACTTTAATAATTTTATAATATACTAACTTAATTATTTATTATTTGAGAAACATACAGTTATAATGGTATAGATATAAATAACACTTATAGGTAACACAAAAACAAATTAAGTTTCCTCAGACTAATACTACATTTAATTTAGAGCAAACCAAAACCTTCTAAAAAGATAAACATTTCAAAAAGAATTATAAAGAAAGAAGAGTGATGAAGTCATAGGTAATTACCACGAAAGCTATTGGCAGTCACATGACAGGTCGTGGATTTTTTAAAACTTATTTACATTAAATTTACTCATTACAATGATTGTTTATCGTTAATGAGCTTTAACATGAAAGACAAGACAGCATAGACAAAGTGCATTGCTCTCTAACAAGATTTCAATAAGCTTAATGTGTAATTCTTTTACCGGTGGCTTGCGATCCTCGGTGAGTCACCTTTGTTGATGCAGTTTTGTAATGTGTTAGTTGTATGATGACTCAATTTACCGAGAATGGCAGGTTTGAGCCAGTTTGTTGTCTGAAACAATAAATCTTTTAATGCAATCTAATAACTTTGTGCATCTGAAAATGAAATACCTACTAATTGTGTTTTTTTAACAATACTTCTGTGGAGGGGTGTACTTAAAAAACCCAGTTCAGTTCTAAGATGATTATGTTTTTAACTATCAACTTTCAAAAGTTAACAAACATGTATGTTTTTGGATGGGTCTTGGACTTGACCATACCTCACTGCCATACCTACACATTTTTATAAGTAAGTGTGATGTGAAAGACAAAATTTAAAACTATTTGTACCTTATCTACAAACATGTCTAGTACATTTGTCTATGCCAGCCTATGCCTTAGGCCAAAAAATATTTGTGACTTTTTTTTTCAAAGGCATGGCTATTTATATGTTTCAATATCTTACCAAATAAGCACAAAAAACTTTATCAAGTATCCAAAACAACCCGCTAAAAGACTATTTATACAAGAGCTGAATTTAACCAAACATAACCATTTCCAAATTGGCATAACTACTGAAGACGAGCACTCCCTGCATGCAATGTCTGTCAGTCACTCACGAGACACGCGATAGACGCACGCACGGATACGAATTTACATAGGGGAATGGAATTGGGTTGAGAATCGATAAAAAAATTGAAAACCGTATGTAGAGCTGTTTGGATGCCGGATGTGTCAAAAGTCTTGATGGTCTGAGGACTTTTTACAATTCGTTCTTAACAGCTAAGGGGTGCTTCTGGCTTGTACGGTTACGTCCGCATTTTGGGTCATTAGGATGGCTATGCATCGTCAGTCGTGGTGCCTGTCAGGCGTCTGGGGTAATCAGGATCTTAAGTCAAAAGCCACAGATATTAATTCATAGATTCTTTTACTATTTTCGGCATAAAATACATGGCAGAGTAATATTCCAGAAAAGGCGAATAAAATATGGCGAAGTCTCTCGAACTAAAGAAATAGTGTTAACAGTTTTTAGATTATTTAACTACTGACAATAACTATCAACATTCTTATCATGTTATGTGAGTGAAAAGGATTGTTACTTGTGTCTGGTCTGATTTTTAATTTCCTCAAAATGGGCTGCTATCGCCTGCCCAGTTACGGCACAGCCTTATACTAGACTCCATGATTAAAAATACATTTCGCCCTAGAAATTTCACTCTATACACAAAAACGGACAATAAGTAAGACTGGCCAGTGTCCCATATTCAGGACAGGCTGATTCCGTCGCATGTAGCATCACGATAAGCGCGAACTCCACACGCACGGCAGTATTTGCATAGGGGGTTCAACTGAATGATGGAATTGGGTGATTGTGGTATTTCGATGATGTTTGATTAGGTAGTTAGGTGTTTGTGATCGTGCCTAATGTTTGCTGAGAATTAGGTGCCAAATAGTAGCTTCACGCAATCCGCAAGAATGGTTAAGTTTAGGTGTAGGTTTCAGATGATCAAAGACTTCGTCAACTGTTAACCAAATAAAGGGATTTATGTCAAAGTTTGTCCTAAATAGAATAGAGTTTGACATTATTTTTGTAATGACCAAAACGCCAGGATTTTAATGGTTTGAATATTTTTTAACACTCTCAATGTTATGTATTTTTATTCTTATGAGATTAACCAGACTTCTACATAAATAAATAAATACTAGAGACCAATCTCTCTGTTAATTGCTCTGATCCCAAAGTATGTAGCTAATGCACTTGTGTTATGGAAATCAGAAACAACAGTGGTACCACAACAACACCCAGGTCAATATAGAATATTATGATTGTTTGCTATGTTAATTCGATTTCAGACTGTTAAAACCGTTTCCCCAGCGATCCAAACGTAAAACAGCTATATGTAATGTTCTGTTAGTACAAAAACTAGCGTCAACTCATCAGACATCTTTCAAGTCGGTATATTCCAAAATTTCACAATAGAAAGTAAGAGTATGTTATGTGCCGGCGCATATTATATTCGCCTTGGCTTACGTGAGCGTACTTGAACCTAATTAGTCGTATTCTTTAAGTTGTGAAACTACTCATCACTAGCAAAACTCCTCTGTCCATAGTGCTAGTCTCATTATATAACCATAGTAGTGAGGATATTGGGCTTCCAGCCCCTGAAACTCAACGGGACGTTTAACCATTTTTACCTTTTAAACAAGTGAGTTTAAACAAGTTGCATAAACTCCCGTGATATTGTGAAATTTAGGACGTTAAAGATTTGAATTTAATGGGTTCGCTGGGGCGTGAAAATATATCGAGTCTATATCACATAAAACTGCAGTCAAACATACGAGCAGATAGTATTAAAAATATATCAACACGACGTATTCTCCGTGAATAAAATCTCTGACTTCAACACATGTGACAATGGAATCACCATCGATCGTAGATGACTCATCAGTCACATTCAATCATTGACTTTAACCTCTGTGTACCGTCAAACTATGGGAAGACCTATACTCTCAGGGGAAGACTAACAAAATAAACGATGAATCATCATCATCACATTCAAATCTTCATCTCTCTTCAGTCAGTGGCGAAAGTTGATATTAAATTAAAATTTACCGCTGCGAATCGACAGTTACATTCGTAATTTGTGTAATAATTTGAAGATTTAAAAAAACATAATAGTTTTGTTGAGGAAGTTATCGCGGTTGATGATTTCATGGTGTGTGCACAAATTTTAGAAAAATACTTACAAAATGCAGAGAGATTGTTTTAGTAATCGAAGAAGGGATAATTTGATTTTAAAACTGCACTTTACAGTAAATCTAAGGTTACGAAACTTCAAGGGTAGAAGAAAATAACAAACTAGAAATTGCACTAATTTGCACATGACCTAGATGCGCACATCTCTGCTGGAATAATATCCCAAATTGTTACTTTCAGTTTGAAGGTAGAATATTTCCGAGATTTCACATAACCTCGCTTTGAAGTTATAGCTTTTCTAAGCAAGAATCAGAAGAGCTAACTCGAAATAAAGAGAATAATGCCACAAAGTATTTGGCCGTATGAGAAAATTTTAGTTCCTTCATCAAATACCGCGACGACGGATGTTATCTATGAATAGCTCAACAAATAAACAAGCAGAAAAATACCATAACACTACATTACACCGTCATACGTTTGCAAGGTCAGTACGGATTCCGCGTGTGGGCTTTTGATGTGATGATGACTCAACTGGGTATGAGGATAGACTAATTTGATAACATGGTATGGAACGAATAGTTGGAGTTGCATTCATACGTAGCCAGGGCCCTGTTTAATAAACATTACAAATTGTAAATTGTAATTGTAAATTACAGGCTACAATTCTACAAGTTTCTGTTCAATAAAGAATACAAGTTACAAATTTACCATGGTGGAAAATCTACAAAATTGTAGAATTGTAGCTACAATTTTACAAGTTTCTGTTCAATAAACATTTTCTCTCTACAGGTGACAATTTACATATTTGTAGGGAAAACTGCTTTATTGAACGCATAATTGTAGTGACAAGTTTACATATTTTGTAAATTGTATTACAATTCCGACAGGTAGACTCGCCTTGTATCAGAAATTTACAATTCTTTGCCTCAACATAATAAGTAAAGAAAATCGAAATAAATATATAAAAATGGTCCTAACAACGAGTAGTGGAAGTAGTGACAGTAGTGATGATGAGTATATAAGTAAACGGCAGCGGAGAGTTTTTCGTAAACGGATGAACTTTAGTTTTAATGTGACAGATTTTACTTTCAACGAAAAATTTCGGGTCAGCAAAACTACCGTCGAATATTTGGTAACAAAAATTGGACATCATCTTAAATTCGATTCAAATAGAAACGTAGCCCTTACACCCACTCAGCAAATTTTGTGTACATTGCACTGGATGGGATGTGGCTCACAGTACCATGTTTTAGCAGATGCACATGGTGGCACTATTCCAATAACTTAAAAATCTACTTACGATGGTTCTTTTTCTAAAGTTTTGCCACGTTGTATCACGTAGGTATTTCCAGTCTTTGTTATAGATGCTTAATGATTTTAACTGTTCAGCAATGTCTTTCCACTTTTTTATTTTTATATAGTGAGTAAGTGTTTCACTAAACCTACCGAATAAAATATCCTTATTTTCATATATTAGAGACAGAATCAATATTTTGTTACTATGCTCCATGACTTTCGTTACGTATCAAACAAATAAGAAAGTACTTTATAAAGCATTATGCTACTTAATATTTATGAATCCACCCTCGTTAATTAAAAAAATAATTGACAGCAAAATCTTACATTTTATGTAAATTGTAACTTACAACTACAAATTTGTAACTACAATATTGTCATCGAATTCTACAGGCGTTTTCTACATATGTAAACGTTTATTAAACAGCATTTATAATTACAATATTTGTAAGGTTTTTACTTGTAGATTTTCTACATATTTGTAAGGTTTATTAAACAGCACTTGTCATAAAACTTAACAAATATGTAAGTTATTTACAAAATTGTCGGATTGTAATGTTTATTAAACAGGGCCCAGGTCAGAGAACTATTATGAAAGGAAGAAATACCACGCTCTTTTCTTGTGTTCTCGAATGTCGCGAAAATAACCCGCCAAAGAAGTAATCATAGAAGTCCGTTATGGCAGAATATAAAGCCATTGTCAGTTCTAAAGTTAAACAGTTGGACTCGAAAGTTGAGAAAAGAAATGACGAAGTGATTTAAGCCATTAAACTAGGCATTTTGATGTTATTAATCTCAGGCTCTCAAATATTTTGATGATTTAGAAATAAACAAACTAATAAAAGCGTGATCTCAATTAGGAAACGGACTTGTATCATGGTTTTGCTTCCTATTTAAAAACTGACTGCAATTTTCTCCAATTGACCTTTGAACCTTGCTTCAAGCTACAACCCATAATTTATTGCATCAACTAAACCCTCCGTCACCCTGAGGCAAGGACTAGGTATGTAGTAAAGTAAATAATAACGGCAGTGCCGCGGTATCGATTCCTCGTAAAATTTCACGGGAGCTTTGAACCTTTGGCAGTCGGCAGCGAACAGCTCTAAATAGAAATAGTACTTCTGATTGTTCAGTTGGTTAGATAATTCAATTCTAGAATGATTAAATGTCTTTCTTTAAACGGTTGTTGTTAATTCGTTTAGTCTAATTGAGAAAGGGGAATTAAGTCTTTTGTTTGAGACGATCGATCACTCACGCCGTGGTTTTGAAGATGTTTTATTACTAAGGACAGTTCTTTTTTTTTTAATATCCTAGTAGGGGCTTATAATTATATGCCCCTGTTGTTTTTCACAGCCAAACTATAATACCTAGCCTAGTGCAGAAACGAACGAACGAATGGAAAAATGCTACATATTCTGCTCGTCAAAACATGAAGGCGTAACTTAATCTAGATAAAGTGATATAGACTCAAGTTAGACTCCCAATACAACGATGTAGGTACATAAACATTTTATGTGCGAAATAATGTAAAAGGACCATACACATATGGAAAGAAGTCACCACACGAATAGCATAATCTAAAGAGATTATCTAATATTTCCCACTAAATTCATGAAACACGAGGCGCTCTAAGTTCTGACATAATTTCGGAGGTTCGGCTGAGTCTGAATCACTCGGCCTCTAAACTGATTAGTGCTACTCCCGAATTCAGGGATGGCAGCAGCTGAAAAATAAATAATGTTCAACATACCTTTTTTTATATGATATGGGTTCGCTCTTGTCTCTAGACTATACCAAAGGCATAGACAGCTAGGTAGGGACCAATGAAAACACAGATGCGGGTAGAGTGTTCCACTCTTTTGCTGTGCGCATTATGAAAGTTGACGATTAGCGTTTTGCTCGGTTCAGTGGAATATCAACGAAGTATGGGTGGTAATCCGCAGTACATACTTGAGGTGAGTCCTTTGCTTAGCAGTAGGATGATTACTAACTTTACTTTTTTACAAAATCACATAAAAGATGTAACATGTAGCGAGCGATGTTAATTTTGTAATTAATTCTCTATCTACTGTGTATTTTTTGCAATAAATTGAAATTGAAAAGACGCTCGAGTCCTGCTCATCCTTTGCCAAAGCATAACTTTTGTGAGACCAAGAGACATGGCGTGACCTGGTGTCAAAGGCTCACTTTGGGACATTGAGTCACCAAGTAACTAACTTATTAAAGCTAGTTTTACCTTCGACAAATAAGGCCTAAATATGGAACGTCATTCTGTGACTTTTACCAGAACTTATTACTTATTACAGTATTCTACAGCGACCGGTTGAAAGCGTTCTGCATACAGTGTGATCCTGCTATCTTTATCTGTCAGTCAATCAATAAAATAAATCATATGTCATTTACTCCGAGTTACCATGTTGTAAGTTATGGCTTGGTGTGTAGGCTTCATCTTAATGGAAATGTTAATGCAACCTTGGTCAACTTAATGGTCACCATATTATCCGTCTGACATAGCTTAGAAATAGGTTAATGAAAATCCTTATTCTCGTGATACAGATGAGCATTGGTATTAGAAAAATGATGACTGACGTTGAACTAATTTGATGAAATCTTAAGCACTGGGACCTAATTAATTATGCATGTCACGAACTTATATAGATGTATAAATTATGGTGCCTTAAGATGAATAGACATGGGTCAAGCCCCTCACAGTTCGACCATTATAACTGAATTAAGAATATTTATTATTTATTACTTGGATTGATCTCCAGTTCCAATACCCAAAACCGACATTAGATCGCCAACCCTGATATCTTCCTAACAATATAACAATGTCAAGTCGTAACATCGTACAGTAGATCTAACAGTACAGTAATGTGAAGATTTATCCGCAACGGTGTGACTGCTGTGCTGCGTTTTATGCTCACACTAACGGTTCAGGAATTCAGGGAGCAAGATGAAAAAAACTTGTGTACCCACAATGTTGCTTATAACTTTCCACCTAAAGTGTTTCGCAATTCATAATTCATAATTCATTTATTTGCCATAAATCAGAGTTGGGCATAATGTAATTAATTAACAATTACAATTACAAAATGTAATTGGCGAGTTCAATTATAAATTACTTGAAATTGATAAAAAGTAATTAAATTAACAATTACAAATTGTAATTGTAATTGGTAATTGAAATTACTCAATTACTTTTACATTTAAGTTATGGTACTAATCTAAATAAAACGATAAGGTAAAGATAAATCAAATATTTAATTTAAAAAATATACAAAAAATAAATATTTCAAATGAGATTTTAACACCTTAACCATTTTAACACCCACCCACCCCCAAAAAGATCATAGAAAACTTTAGGTAAGTATACTAAAGTTTTCTATGATCTTTTGGGGGCAAACTTTGGCAACTCCAAAAAGAAATAGTTTGCCTAAAATGGAGTCTTTCAAGAGCTTATTTGAGACTTTTTACTGTATTTTGTTTTTGGGTTTTACTTTTTTTTAAAAGTAAATTTTATTTGTTAATTTTTAGTAATTATGGAAGGCTGTTCTTTTAGAAGCTACAAATTACCTTTCATAAGTTCTGTCCTTATAATCACTGAACTCCTAAGCGTTAAGGCGTTCCACCATAAGCTCAGCTCCACACAGTGTTGTAGTAACAACATGTCTACATTAAGATTTTAGTACAAAAACACTATACGTGCCTTTAAAATTTGAGGGTTACCCTCGATTGCACCAAGATCCCATCATCAGACCTCAACTTGGGGACAATGGGACCAACTACATAGAAGGTATGACCTCTAGGTAGGCAAAAAAAATTCGAATCGGTCCATAAACGACTGCGATATGAGGTAACATATAAACAAAAAAAACATACAGTCAAATTGATAACCTCCTCCTTTTTTGAAGTCGGTTAAAAAGATACGAGTTATTTCGTAAAAAAAGAAATTTATGATTGTTTACAATATTGCAGAAGCAAAAAAAAAACATTTTATTCACTCAATTATATAAAAGTAGTTTAGTAATTTGAATTATAATTAATGTAATTAAAATTACCAATTACTTATGTAATTGAATTAAAATAGTTCCAATTACATGTAATTTGAATTACAGTAGTTCAATTACTTATCATGAAATTAGTAATTCAATTACACATATTAATTAATTACGCCCAACACTGCCATAAATAGGGTTTGGTTACAGTTGATCACAAGTTGGTATACAGTGAAATAGATGCTTATAACCTATTTAGCCATAAAATACAGCATGCAAACTCAGGTATATTAACATGTATATTATAAATTACAAATTGGGATTTATACATTACAATGTTAGTTTCAGGATTACATTGCAATGAATTAATTAAATAAAATATAAAATAAAACGTCAGAGTTAATGTCAGCAGCATTAGGTAATGTCATTCATAAATTCATTAATACTATAATAACATTTGATAATAAGCCATTCCCGAAACTTTTTGGCCATAAGACTTATACTTCCTATCTTAAATTGTGTGGGGATTTTATTAAATATTTTTACGCACATGCAGTAGCAGCTCTTTTGGCACATCGAGGTATTTGGTCTAAAGTCTAACACAAGTCTGTCACTATTTAAAGTGACAAAGATCTAAAGTGTTAAAAAAGGAAGCGAAAACTTGTAAAAAAACCTGTTCCTTTCCGCAGCTATTTTTCATCCACCCAGGTATGTTTACTGGGAGGTGATGTCGTGCAGTGCAGCACGAGGTATCGATTCGATGCGTACGTACGCCGTGAACCGGGACAAGGTCGCATCGACACCTTCCAGATGCATATCTTGATTAGGAGGTGTATTACACGTGTGTGTGTGTGTGTTGTGACCTGATAAATTGCATAGTAAAAGCTGGCTTTCTAGCTAAATAGAATTATGCAAATAACTGATGGACTTCAGATGATACACTCATTACAGAAGCTTCAACCACGACTGCTTTCTGAGATATTGTTAGCGTAGTCGTCATTATATGGACGTAAGTATATCTACTTCGAAAAGCGCAGATGTAACAGACTTGCGTTGAATGCAGCTTGTTGCGAGGTGATCTGTTATTTTGGAAATCAATCATGGTTACTTATGTTCACATGTAATAAAGATGACACTTCCAAGAACTTGTTACACTGTGCTTCATTGCGCTCTGTTTAGAAAAGTTGCTCGATTGAATGGTTTCTGATAAAAGCTTCATCGCTGAACAACAAGATCGTAACGTGTTCAATGAAGGCTTTGTACACCTGATCCAAGTTTCTATACCTGCAAACAACACAAGCGCGGTCGGATTACTAAGAAGGCCAGATATCAAGAGTGCAGTATAACAGTATCAGATCGATTCTGCATCCGAGTGAATCGGGACAAGGTCGACTGCAGTTGTTTGCTTTGCAGGTGAATTAATATTGAGATGCATTAGCACTTTTGACGTGAGCGAGGTATGATTAGAGACCCAAATTAATTGGATACCTGTGTTTTCAATATTTTCATGTTAAAGCTCCCCCCTATACGCTAGCGTTTTGTAAGCGTATTCCACGAATTTTGTCTTTATCATGCATGACGTATTGTTGATTTTAACTCCAACAAACACTGAACATGATATAGGCGGAACAAAAATAGGCATTTCAGTAAAAAATGAATAACATTTGTATTACTACTTTATCATTGTAGAACTAACTTAAAAATAAGAACCCAAGGAACAATGTCACAGAGCAGTAAATCTTCACTTCAAGTAGCGTCGTAAAAAGTAAAAGTAATCATTGTACAAGCTCAAACTTGTCTGCCATATAAATTAATTAATGTAAGTTGCTGCGCATCCTCCCTCACAATACAATGTAACTTGAGTCAGTAACTTCTCTAAAACCTTCTTAAGTAAATTTCCAGGCAGCTACAGAGCCAGAATATCACATTTTAGTTCTGATTTTTGTTTTGAAGAATCGTCGCTGTTTTATTGTAAGATGTGTGGTGTCGTATTTTCGGGATTGTTAAGATATATTTATTAAATAAGGGTTCACACTTGTTATGTCATCCATGAGTATGGTACTTCTACACTACATTTCTTCATACCATTACTTTGTCTAGTAAAAAGTGAGAAACCGCTTCTAATTCATCATCTATGTATGTGTCACTTTTTACGCGAAATAAAGGAATTTGAATTAGAATGCTTCTCTTCATAGCATGTTTCTTCCTTCTCAAAATGTTGAGGACACTTTGAGGCTTTACTTAATCATGGTCTATCGATTTATATGTACTATTTTCAATATATGCCTAGTTAATTCAACGATGCTACTGCACCTCTTTGGATCGTGCCACCCTGTCAAGCCGCCGTGGGAAAGTCACATGCACGTTGATTTATAGCTAATTAGGCATTATGGATCAAAACCACGCTCCCATGAAGTTCGAGGTAGAGATGAAAAACCTTAATTGAAATAACTTTGTTATAGTGTTTTATATTGTCTGTCAGTCCGATATCTTTCCCTGAGCGTTTTAACGAGTTTAATGTCAAGATTAAAATGATTATGTTGTGTCTTCTCTGCCCGTAGTAACCTTTTAGAATTGGTACCAATTAGTAGTGTTTTAAGTAGTTGTTATCTTAACATCATCTTTAACCTTGATTTGATAAGTTTATGATGATTTTGTTATGATACAGGTTTTTGTGTTCTTAAATTGACTTTTAATTTGCTATCTCAAACTTAATCTTGCTTTTTGATGGGTCATTTATTTTAAAATCTGGTATATCTTTATTAATATATCAACACATATGATCTATTTCAATAAAACTTAACATTAAAGATTTTATTTGATTTCCTCGTAATAATACTCATAGGTATTATGTGTCTTTCTCATGACTAACCAATTATAACATTTGTTTTAGTTTAAGAATTCGCCGTCCGTTTTGTATAATGTCAACTTTTAAATACAAGATGGATGACGAATTATTTCGAAATAACGAATTTTATCTCTAGTTAGTATTTCAATTATCCACAATGACTCGAAGTTTGATCTAGTTGTGTGTTCGTCATAGATGTGCTTGTTTGTTGAGCTACTAACACAGTATTTCCTTGGAAACTCATCTCTCTATTGTCAACATCACCTTGATATGTGTGAAATGGGAAATCTCGGAGTAATGTTCCATTATTGTCAGTACACACTTTATTAACCATGTACTTTATAATGAGGTTGCATTGGTTGTATTTGGATCAATCGAATCTGTAAGACTATTGAATCTATTGGCAGTGTTTTCAGAGAATTTGCAAGCTCGAGTAATACCTTTCTTTTCTAAACGTAAAATATGATTTGATAATGGTGAGCAAAAAAGGAAATCAGACCCCAATCTTTAATTTTGCCAATCTCTTATAGAATTCAATATTAATGATTAGAAACTACGAACGTAGCAAGCACGTGTTAGGATTTTGATAAAGCACTCGTGTTTAAGTACAAGATTACTAGCCGCTACAGATAATATAAATCCACATAATTGGATATGTCCACTTTGCTAATGGCGCTAACAACGTCACGATATTTTCCACATGAATGGCTATCGTCTCCCTTATCTTATCAGATAATGTTTACACACGTTCGCTATTTAAACGTTTTGTTATCACTGTCTAGTCATACACAACCATCTTTAATTTACAAACAACTTTTAACTTTATTGCATTCGCTTAGGAACGATGAAGTAGGATCATCAAAGTTGACAGGGATCCATGTTGTCACACTTTTCACTCTTGCAATATCCTACCTAAATAATTCACATACCTGAAGGAGACATTGGTCGTTTTGAAGCATCATGCATGATGCAGAAATCACATCATCGTGTTATGTTCTAAAATCATTTTTGTACCAAGAAGCGCATGAGGTCACTTGACTTCGTTCACTGGCTTGCATAGTCTCCCTCAATTATGAAGCATATGATTAACTCTAAGAAGTGAGATAAAACAAAAATGAGACCCGATTCTCCTAGGTAGATGTCGTTTCTTGATGAAGAATGTCGGGAATGATTATGGTATGAGCCCTTCTTTATGGAACTATTCCTATCTGTAGGCTGTTAAACAAACCTTGATGCTAAATAAATAAATAAATGCTACCACACTAGCACGTCACACCATCATCAAGTACATTACAATAATAAATGAACAATAACCATCAAACCGATATGGTCACAGTTCAATTGTGCATGCACCCACGTTCTCATACATACACGTAAACAGCAACTGTTGTATGTGATGGATGTACTGTTCGCAAGGCTGGCCACTATGTTAATGCGTTTGATGATTTCCGCGTTTCGACGTAAGGAATTATTTACTATTGTTTGTAGAAGCTGGTATTTGTGATTCAAGATTCCATTCGAGGCGTATGTTTCTTATATGAGCTGTTTGTATACGGCTTAACGAGTTTCAGAGATCCCTTCAGGTCGTTATCATCATTATCAGCCAGAGGATGTACATTGCTGAACAAAAGACCCCAAAAGATTTCCACAGCGACCAGTTGCAAGCGGTCTGCATCCTGCGGTCTTTACAAGGTCGTCTGTCCATCTTTCCAATGCACGTCCTACGCTGCGCTTTTGGTCAAAGTGTTTCCAGTTTAGAATTTTATTATAATTTGTCGGTGGAGTAATAGATTTTTCTTTTCTAGTTCAGATGTATAGAAAGAGGTAGGATACGTTTAAAAATAGATGGTTATTTCATCTTTTAAGAATTCAAATACAGTATTTGACTGCTCATTTGCCTCATAAGGCTTAGATCCAAAAAGGCCGAATTTGTTCAAGCTTATAAGGAGATTAGGCCTCGTTCGCGAACACACGCCCTCGCACCCAGCGTCGCCTAATATGGAGACTGAGTAATGGGCAAGTCATCGGGGTATAGTAGGTGAGGCAATGTCCTTGTGTGAACTATGTCATTTGGTTGTTTGTGTTTGTTTCAAGACATTCTAAATTGTTCGCAGATATAAAATTTCATGATATAATTTTTATTTCCCTTCTTGCATTTTCCCATCAACCAAACCAGTTTAAAAATAAATTTGTTCGACGCTTCTTGAAATTGTTATTTTACATTTTAAATCAATCGATACTTACTGTGATGTTATCAGCATTCTATAGAAAACTTTTGCGTTATTTAATCAGATGTAAGCAACTATATTCTCAAATTTCATAAATCGCGAGTGTTACTATCTTATTTTAATACTTCGACATTGAAATAATCTTAATCAAACAACAGTTTATGAATTTTATATTTCTGTCAAGGTTTCTGTTGTATTTGATGCACCAATTGTAACGTACACGATGTGTTGTAGAGGCCATCGTCGTAATAGTGCAAATAATATCAGGATAAGCATCTAAATTACTTGGTAAGGCCATCTATATATGATAATTGTTAGTTTTGTTCTGTTAAAATATGGCGAGGGGCTTTTCGGCTCTTTTATTTGTTCCTATCTAATGCGTTTTATGGTTAACCGACTGCGGCATTGCCAAATGAGAGGGCTATGATTTTAGCCTTTTATTTGGGTATTTATGTGGATTCCACATTTGCGGCTAAACTCATCATCAAATTTAAGAGTTATTAAGAGCTTGTGGTGTTCCAAGGCCTACCTACCCTTTTTCCAATCTTCACGGTTTCGGGCAGTCGTTCTCCAGTCTATGTTAAAAGAGTCTAGCTCATCACGCCACCACCTTTTGGGTCTACCTCGTATTTCATTATTATTCTTCTTCAAGATCTGCAGCAGGCAAACGCCAACGCAATCAACGTTGCACAACACTGGGCGTAAAATATTATGATTTGTTACCAGTCGACTCGAAGAAGAAGAAGAAGAAGATTATTATTCTTAATATTTAAAACCTAAAAATTTAACCCTTAAACCCTCCCCCATCTCCAGGCTCAAGAGGTCTGGCCTGGGAGTTATGTTGATATGTTAACCTCCTATACGAGTTACGAAGCCTAAAATTGAGTTTCCTCCTAGCGATTCCCTATATTAATACTTTCCTGGGCTATTGAGATTGTTTGCAATATTCGACAAGCATAGAAACGGACTTTGGTAAAATAATCCAATTACTTAAGCTGCCACCAGTCTCTTAACTTAAATGGAGTAGGGTAGGCGTCTACAACAAACAGCCTTTTGGTATACAAACTTTAACTCTTATTATAACTGTTAAAAGCTAAAAACCAACGTTAGAAGCTTTCCTCACCTAATTCCACCTTTTAAAGTTTGAAACTAGAGCATACCTAACCTCCTTGTCTAGTAATCTTAACAATACGCTATTAGGTCTACCGCAGGATGACTACGTAGTTCGTTAGCGATAGCAATGTGATTGCAATTCTGTGCCAAAGTCTTATTTATTTATTTTGACTTTTTGAATTTTATGATTGGAGGACTGAATGCCTTAGGGCAGTCATTTTATTCCTATTCTTGCGTGTATAAATTAGTTTTATGTTCATGTTACATGGTGATGAAACCGAGCCCCTGCAATAAGTTTGATAGACGCTGTCAAGAGTGTCAAAAACGTAAACATGTGTACGACTTTTAGACTACCACAAGTACTGAAGGTTTGGGCAGCTGTAAGCTAGGCAGTATATTGTATGTTAAAATTAAATAACGATAGTTAGGTTCTGCTTGCGCGTGTAGAGATTAGCTTAGCTTGGTTTGGGTTTATCATCAGGATGCTGTCAGTTTCTTTGATATTGACAGAAACATTATGACGCTATTCTATTATTTTTTACTGAAATTAATAAAATTGGCACACTAATTCTTGCAAGTGGACCAAAAATTGCAACGCGACAGCAATCGGTATACGTAATCGCCCTACCATTCTGTAATAGCCCAACAATTTGGCACATGTCCAGCATTGGGACTCTGACCCACTTTGGAGGCACGATGTGCAAGATGTTATCTCAATATTTTCTTATCCATATGAGATTCTTTTTGTAGTTATACATCATCTGAAGTTGAAGTTTTGATGTATCCATCCTTGGAATAGAAAAAGTTTCAATGTTCTTATGTGCCTCATATAAATCATTCAGAAGATGAATTTGATTAAGTAAGTGTTTTACGTATCCATCAATCCAATTTTAATTAATAAGTACGTTTATGAGACGTAAAAAAATATGAGTAGTCAAGAGTCACGTCACGTAGTAAAGTTATGAGAATGTTGCAGAAAGATCTGGAAAAAAATGCTGTATATTGCTAAGAACTAAAGTGTCAGCCAGTTATAACAGCTTTGTGTCGTAAACATATTTTCAAATGTCATCTGTCAAGTTGTGGCTAGTAATGATGATGATGATATCTGTGTAAATTCAATTGACGTCTGGATGTAACGGATAATTGGTAATTTAGCATATGTTATTGCAAAAAGAAAAATTTGGGGTGTTAAGTAGCCTGAGGAAGTAGCTACGTGTGAAATGTTATTTTATTTTTATTTATTTTTTAATTTACTGTGTATTATTTGACATTCAACGAAGTAGCCCGTCTAAACAGTTAGCGTGCACCACGCCACAGTGTCTACCGTTCATGTAGTATCACTCAACACGGAAGCCTGGATGGCGGTAATACGATGGATATTACCATAATCACCATAATGGAGTTTTAATCTATCGGTAACATGGAGAGATAAAAACCGATGTGAGTAATTGTTTGTACCTTACCTATGGCATGCGCGTTAAATACATGACCCTCTTTATGGGCTTCGCTGAAGTTGGGTGATCTGATGAGAAAATCAAACCATGATGAGTTTACTTCTGAATTCATGACCAATCCACCAACCAACTGACTGTATAATTATCAATACAATTTTTCTGATTTTTAAATGCCAAAGTCGTTTTGCTCTATATAAGTTTCAAATCAATACTTGATTTCTTCTCCAAATCATCCACCAACAAATGTAACCAACAGTCATGTGTGTGAAAGATACTCCGATCTATTATTTACAACTCGGCCAAAGCCATTACTGAAGCATATTTCTTTCTGAATTGATATCAAATTGCTGGCGGCTGGAATATTAATGCGTAAACTTGTATGTCACCTCGTACGCCTATTGATTGAAGGTTGTTAGTGTCTAGGAGGCTAGCAGAGTTTGTTTAATAGTTTGTGACTTGAAGAGCCAAAATAAAACGAAATGAAAAATGTTTTGGCTAGCGTTAGGTACCCTTTCCTTATGTTGTTTATATTCCACCTGCCGGTACAAAGCACTTTGCTGACTCCTTTCTAATGCCCGCAGAGGGATAAGACTTCACTGCATGCTGATATTTTCCCTAGGTAGAGACTATGACCTGAGCCTCTTTAAGGGAAATATCATGTATACCACAGAAGAAATAAGAAACGAGACCGCAACCAAAACTAACACTGGGTGCAAATATTTGCATAGAACAATAAAAAACATGTCTTTCAGAATAGACCACCACGCCATTTCCAGCGATATTATTTATTAATTTGTCAGTATAAGGTCGAGGATTTGTAGTTGTGTTAGGCCAAGGTCTGTCTGATAAAAGACGTCATCGTCTTGTGTTAAAAAGTCATAAGGGTATTGGTGGACATGACTTTGACATGCCCTTTAAGAAATAATTCTTAATGAAAATTAATGAAGGTACGGTGTTATAAACAATACTTACCTCATTAATATAAGTCAAACACCATTTAGTATGTATTATCCGCTTTTGAAGATGGGATCTTCATTAGGCTTTTGACCGCATTCATGTGCATTCACCATAAATTATGTAGATGACAACTCAATTTTACTAGTGATTAAAACTTTTCCGATAGTTTTTATTCATTAGCATAAGTTAAATAAAAACCTGTTTCTCTATTCGACATAATAAAAACAGCCTTTCCAAAACTCTTACAAATGTGACATAATAAATTTCCCTCGAGCCTAGTTGTAGCTTGTTTGTAACTTTTATCAATTTACAAGCGAATTGAAGTGGAACCGAACAATAAGAACTGCTATATATTTGCCAATTCTACCCGACTCTTTTGGCCAAATAGACCATGTTTCAAAAGGCACATTACACAAATTGCTTTGTCGAGATTTTTCAAAACCTCATAATAATTCTAACTTTATAACCGTGGATCAAAGTTGCTTACACCTTAGCAGTATTTACACATTTTCATTGTATCCCTTCCAGAATTTTCCTTTACCCTCAATGGAATATCCACCTTATGTTCTAAGGGTGTAAGTCGATGGTTTTCATGGGAAATGATGGTGGTTTTCCGTGAAGTGGCGACGTTACGGGATGTCACGCCCCTGCTAAGGTGTGCCGGTGAAAGAACATGGGGCCTCGGCTTATTATAAATGATAGTGATAATGGATATTAAAGAAAAGATAAACAGGCTGTCTACAATACTGTTTGATAGGGAAAAATAATTTGAAATCTTATAGATTAACTAGCGGCCCGCCCGCGACTCGTACGCGCGTTTTAGTTTAACTCCGTTCCCATAGATCGTAGCGAAAAATTATAAGCCTATACCTATACGCATTAAACTACTTCTATAGCCTTCCCTGATAAATTAGCTATCTATCATATTCTATACCCTTACAAATAGTTCCTGTGATTAGCGCCTTTAAACAAAAAAACTAAAACATCCAGTTTTTAAATATATACATAGAAATGCTAAAATAAAGAATGATAAATGTTATATTCGACGACGCGTTTGGTGTATTGGCTAGCGCTCCTGACTATTACGCTGGCCGTCGAGGGTTCAAATCCCAAATGGGGCAAATGTTTGTGTGATGAGCACGGACATTTGTGCCTAAATCATGGATGTTATATGTATTTAAGTATTAAAGGGAGACGCACCCGTCATAATCGTTGTCTGGTACTTCGTAACACAAGAAAGATAATTCCTTACCACGTGTATTAGACCATTGGTGTGTTGTCTGGCGCATATTTATTTATTTATTATATTTTTGTAAACTCAACACGCAGCCCGGTCTTTAATGGTCAAACTTACACGGGGATATTATCTTTTTATTTTACAATGAAATAGAAATACTTCCTACGCCCTTTCATTAATCGTATATTTACTTCGGGTACTAATGAGACCAGGCTACTCTCTGCGCTTACACAGCATCATGCTACATACAGGCTGTGGGAGAAGCGAATTCCCTCAAGTCTTCTACCGCTACATTTTAAGAGTTTGAACTTGAATACTCAATTCTTGAATTCAAATCGTAAATTCAAAGGGACAAATTTATGTAAAGATCTACGCCCTCATCATCATCAACACCCAAAAGCCGTCCACTGCAGTTTGCAGTTTGCAGAAAAGTTGCAGATTGGACACCCTTCGACCACGGGAGCAGCGTAGAATGTCCACCGATAATATGAACAAACGATCTGCAATCTACACTGGACACATACCGCTTGATACCTACCCTGTTTGAACACAAAACAATATTATTTACTATTCTAAGGAATAAAATCTCTTCTAAAGAGCAACATCAATAACAAACATGTGTCAAAACATCCTGTCTCAGATATGTCAAATGATTGTCAAAAATAAAATAAAAAATATTTCAACATAAGCACCAAGAATATAATAATAGAAGTATTGATAGCAACTTTGTAGCAAATCATCCCCAAAATAACTTTCTACCCCTTTTTAACCCCGTTACAAGATAAATTTCAATAACATTTGATACACATTTTTCGTTATTATTTTTAAAGAATGTTTATGCAAAAGCATTTTATAATAATAGATTAACTGATCGGTGAAGGAAAACCATATAATTCGATACTGTGTGTACTACGTTCAAGAGTGTCTTGTGATTAAATTTTGTGGTGACTTAATTAACTTAAGGACCTACTATGTCCCCTAGATGTGGATAATGCACCAAGAAAATGTTACCTACACTGAGTAATATATACTTGACCTGAACTATCATTAATCTAGCATCAAAAGCTCAGCAGGTGAAAAAAATGAATGGCAGTGGTCCACTACATCTATGAAGAAAAACACAATGTAAAATCGAATGTGCCTGCTTATGTAATTGCTAACTTAGGCGACAGCTAAAAGCCGCATAATCGTATGAGGTCAAACCGCACGCGTGGGCTGGGCTGGGTATACTCGTCTCAAGAGCTGGTCTATCACGCCCACACAATGCGATAAATCGAAAGTCGTCTTGTAATGTTTACGCGGCCTAGATATTGCCGATATTATACAATGTGCTGGCTATCGAGCTATCAATCTTGCAGGGAAATGAGATTCAGATGATGTCCCGGCAGATTGGCTTTACATAATGTTCCGCATGATTCTTACGATTTTCTGTTCATTTAACAGTTAATGTGTTATTTTGTTTTATTTCGAGAGCCGAAGATTGAAGTTTTGCCGAAGGTTTTTGTAGAAAATAATGCTTCTTTTGATTCAATCGCCTCGAAGACACATTATTTATTTTTGTTTAAAACGACATACAGTCGAATTCATAATCTCCTTTCTTGAAGTCGATTAAAAACACTTATAATAGAGTTTATCGAAAGTGTTTTGCACACTGCCTTTTCATCGAAGCACTTCCAATGTTGAATATACAGTAATCAGCATTTGTAAATGATAGAATAGGTTATCAAAAAAAAGTTTTAAATCTACTTTTATTTTTTAGTTTCGACTAGTCATGTAAATTGTTTTGTGGATGTCAAGGTAACAAGGTATCTTCTAAATGTATAGTTGCAGGATGTAGCCTATTTAAATATACACATAAAAACTTCGTCTGCGCGCAAAGGATTAATCACAGCGGCCATTCTTTGGTCCTTTGATAGTCAATGTCCCAAAAGTAAGCAGGCGTGAATTGTTTTTTACTGTAATGAATGAATGATAGCTATCAGTATCGTAACAACAGCGTTTGCGTGTCGTGTCGGAGAGCGATTATGTCCACAAAATTACACCGTTCATATTTAACGAAATGATTTATTGGTTTATTTGGACTAATTTCTTCTGTATTTATGTTGATATAGTCAAGAAATAACGCTGAAAGAGCGTTTTGTTGTGTTGTAGCTGAAAAGTCAGCTATTATTATGATCAGATACTCGTGCGTGGGATGAAATTAGGTAAAAGGTGAGTAGCTTATAAATGTGTTCAGTTTCAGTTAAAGTAAGGTTATCATATCAAGTTACATCGTCTTCAAAAAAACCGGTTAAGTGCGTGTCGGACCCGCGCACTGAGGGTTCCGTGCCACCCTTAACTGAATTCAGGGTCCACTTACTTTCACTTAACGAAATCATCACAATATATTGCGACAGCAAAAATAACTTTGTTTTTCATAGTGTTTGTATGAAAGACAAAGTTATATTTGCGGTTGATAAAAATGTGTAATATCTCAAAAACTACTGGTTCGATCTCCTTCAAACCAATTTTCGTTGCAAGTTTTTGTTGAGATCTACATCATATATTTTTTCCAAAATTTTCACTCTCTTAGTTCAAAAGCCATTTTACCCGCCCATTTTACCACTTTGGAAGCGTCTATATCTCAAACCTTACACTTTTAGAAAAAATGGTTTTAGAAACCTCAACATCATTTTAAAAGACCTATCCATAGACACCCCACACGCATAGGTTTGAGTAAAAAAAAATTTTTAGGTTTTAGTTTCATGTATGGGAGCCCCCCCTTAAATATTCTTTTTTCTAACTTTTTGTATCTGGATCGGAAAGCGGTGAACAAAATACACCTACCTACCAAGTTTCAGCTATGTGATGCTTATAGTTTCAGAATAAAGTGGCTGTGACATACGGACGGACGGACGGACGGACAGACAGACAGACAGACAGACAGACAGACAGACAGACAGACAGACAGACAGACAGACAGACAGACAGACAGACAGACAGACAGACTTGACGAAACTATAAGGGTTCCGTTTTTTGCCATTAGGCTACGGAACCCTAAAAATTAGAAAAGAAAAGTGGTTTTACCGGAATTTGCAATTTGAAGCTAGCTGCCGTCTCATTCTTTAAAGTTTGACATTTCTAACTAGACAATGACTAAAACAAACCACATTTAGGTCACCTACATTCAAATACAAGACAGAAACATTTTTAGTAAAACTGAGATACAATACAAGATAATTCCGTTGTACCAAAGCTGCACCGTTTTAGATTTAAATGATAGAACTTCTTTAGATTTAAACATTCCTCACCGATGTGAGTATTAATTTGATTTGTATTTCCCTCAAACACTATCTAATTGTAAATTGTAAACCGTGAATGAAAGACCACGTTTCTCATTTAAATATGACAATGCCCACAAGTTTTGCTGGTGTATCAATCTCTATGTTTGTTATACATTGATGACTTTATCAACACTAATCAACATTCAGTAAAAGTATGTAGGAAACTTTTAATTTTTTTTTTTTTGAAATTTTATCCTGTGTTTCTTTTAGTGCAAACACGTAATTTATGTATCTTATTAGATTTTTATTGTGGCCATTAGTATTAAATTTGATACTGATTAACTCCGGGATATTATTTTCAAAAGAAACGATATGTTCTGGAACAAGACCAATTGACCATATAATCATAATGTTATATTTGTAAGTTACAACTTGTGAGCTCTAATACATACATAAAGAGACACAGAGCTCGGTCATCTGGTATTCTCTCGGCATAGCCCAAGTTTCAGTAATATTTTATTTTTCTACCGAGAAACAACCCAAATAATGTGTAGGACACCACAAGCTTCTATAAATAAATAAGTACATACCCAATAGAAAATAGAGTACATTCTTAACCCTTCAATGCATGTACGCATAGCGTAAACAGTCTGCGGGCGGATATCTTCAGGTCGTCGACATAGACGAAAGTGAAACCGACCGCTTTGTTGATATTCGACGAGCGGATTCGACGAGCGGATCTATTGTTTGTACCGAGAACACCACAACTATGTGGATTCGTATTCCTTTGTCATAAGGGTGATGTTGCTGTGGCTAGTTCACGTTGGTGGATTGTACTAGGAGGATCCGAATAGGTACCGAACCACGCAAAACACTGCGGCATCTTATTTCATTGTGATATGGGCGATTTTTGGTGAGGTAGACTGTACACGCGTATTAGGTATTTGAGTCTGTGATGAAATGTTTGACAAACAAAGTGACGAGTTTACCGTTGAAATGGCTTTGGTTGTGGTTTAATGTCTTCTACGTCGAAAATCTGTGTCTGAAAATGATGATTTATTGGTGAATCACAAACGAATAGAAAGTATTACAAACTTCTATTCGATCGGATCTCATTATAGAGCTTTTCCTTACTTAATCCGTGACGTTGTGTCTTCCTCTTCACTGATGTGATTCATTATATGTTTTGCTTCTATTGTCATTCACAAACACGGACACAATGTGCATAAGCAATGTATCTCTTTCAATGCATTTCCCATACTAAACATTACGTGACAGGACTCCAAAACTCTTACAGTATCAATCAAATTCCATCTTGTGAATTGTTTAAAAAATGAACCTTATTATAATGGAGCAAGTAAGTTTATTGCACTTTTCAGTTTTAGAACCGCATTTAGGCATATGATCATGAAACAAAAATCTTAAGCATACCGGCTCTAACACCGCTTTACGTGATCTGAATGATCTGATACTATAAAATTCGTGCGCATTCGAAAATGGTCTCTATTACAGAGACATTAGACACATGCGCGTGCGCAGCGTGCACAGAAGCGATTGGAATATCAATTACAATCGGTTATTGTGTGTATGTGACCTTGGTATTGGATTGTTATGTAAGATTAATGTTTCGGAAGTCGCTGGATTGAGGAAGACTGGCAAAAATTTATGAAGTAGATCTATCCCATTATATTCTGCCGGGATTAGATATCGGTTGGAATATTTATCCGGCTTGCTTGCTGTCGTATTGTTATTGTTAATGGCTTTATGGCAGTATTTTGATATAAGCCGCGAAATAACAAATGAAGTATGAAGTAGGGGTTAAAAACAGGCATAGAGCAGGGTTGCGCTGACAAAAAATTTAACCCGTGCTTACCTAAGTGTTTCATAAAAAACGCACATACATAATTTCCGTTTTTAACCAACTTCAGAAAAGGAGAGAGATTCTCAGTTGGATCTTATGTTTGTATGTATGTATGTTTGTCCGCGATTATCTCGAGCTTGGCTGAACCGATTTTAGTATTCTTGAGTAATTGAAGTAGGTCAACAATTCGGAAAGTATCAAAAACAACCAAATGCCTGAACTACTAAGGTTTGTCATGGAACATGATGCAATTTGATAGATTACTACAATTAGTATCAGACTATTATGACTAACAACGGAGTATCCTTTTGATCTACTCGCATCAAAGAACACAATAACTCCACTTAGGTCGCCTAATCGCAAACATTAGTAAGTATTCCTTTTCAAATAACAAGTTCCAGACCATTAACCTGAGTTGGCTCCGCGCCAAGGTATGCCCAGACTATTGAAGACACGACACATGAAAATTGAAATACGATCGTAATATGATAAAGCTGGAATCGGGTATAAAGACTGGTTACTGACAGGCGGAGTAGCTGAAAATGGTGAAATTCTGGCCAGAATACAAAAGTAGTTAGGGTACAAAAATGTTTTGTATAGCTAGTAAGTGTTAGGTAACAACGTGTCTTGAACCTTGTCAAAATCGCAAGACCATACTGGTTGCAGACTCTTTGCAATCATGGATTTATTTAATAATTTAGTATGGGTTGGCTCTTGACTCCAGACCAAGCCAAGTGCAACCATTCGCTATGGGAAACCGAGGGGAGGCCTATGCTACCCTAACATCGTCAGTTAGTTCAGTTAGCTCGACTTATGTCTGTTATGTCTTTCTTGTACAATTCATTAATGTCTTTTCTTTTGTCCTCAGGGGTGCAGAGCTTGGTGACGTCAGCCTTTTACGGAGGATGCCCAACGTCGAAGTATTGGCGCTCAGGTAATATAATAAAACAATTTACAAAACACAAGTCTGATCAAATCAAAGATGACACCACCATCACCTGGTTGACAGACTCTGCCAAATATCAACTTCAATCGTTGTCTGTAAGTAAAAGGCGATATTACCTAAGTATTATATCTTCTGTGGTTCTAATTACGATTTGCAATATTGTAGTGATAAAGTTCAAATTGTAACTATGTTAAAAGTTTGTATCATCAGGGAACAGGGATCGATAACCATCACACCTATTGATATCGACCATCGGCTTTTATCAGCTCCCGAACTGTCACAATGCAGCAACACAGTTTAATCGCCCACTCCCATTTCATAAAAGCTGTTACAGGTGACCCAATTCGAGCTTTTGACAAACGACCATCGATTGTATTACGTACTCCGTAGAACTATATGTTAGGTTACATTGTTATTGTGATAGGCCACTGAAAACGAAATGGCATATGTGTGATTCATTGTTGAGCCTAATAGGTACGGTCTCTCGCGCCTAACCACCAATATCTTGCTCTTTGCGTCGTCTTTTATTTAAAGTGACGCGCGTTTTTGTGTCGTGAAGCGATTTTCATTGACCGTACTCGTGTGAAAATATTATGTATGAATATGAAAATATATATGATGTATGAATATGAATGTATATATATGAAAATATTGAATGGTGTAAAATTTCCAACTTCTAATGTGATAAAGTCAAGTGGAAATCAGCAGAAAGAAACTAATTGGAATACTGTCCTAATTAAGCATTTGAATTTCATATGGTCTGCAAAGAAGCTCACAATGTTTACGAGGTATCACCATGATATCATCGACATGAATATATATTTTTAAAATTTCAATGGCAAACCATTCGTTATAGAAACAAACAATATATATTCCATTATCTATAGTTTATTTAGGTCAGTGCGGCACTCCACGTTTGACTATGAAATAAATAGGTGTTAGAGAGTAGTTAACTCGGTCATTTGTGGATTGAAACCTTTTAAAATCCGAATCGCTTTTAAATGATTCACCGTGGGAGAGTATAAGAAACTGGCTGGTTGGTCTAGTGGTTAGTTTGCTGGCTTCTATCAAAGTAGGTTATATCCCGACTTTTCTAGCTTTGAAGTATCTACGCAGACTAGGCTTTATAACACCTGCTCCTGATTTCCTGCTATCACTGTAATGGGTTTTCTTTCTATGTTGTTCTTGGGAGAGTGCGTTGTCACGCATGCGGCACGCGTCACGCGTCGTACACGGCGGGAAGCGCGTGTGTCGCGCGCCGGTGCGTGTGCGCTGATAGTCGCGCCCGCTCTAATTGCTGGTCCTATAGGGTTGATAATGCGTGTCTTCTGTGCGTTTTAGGTGCAATTTCCTAAATCGTTCTCCCTTCCGTGCCAAATTGTCACTATAATTAAGAGTTCCGTCATCTCTTACCTGTTAATGAACACTTACTAGGTTAGATGATTATTTAATTTAAAAAAAACTGAGAAAGTTTTTTTTAACAATACAGTACAAGTATCCCAGTATCTGAATCGTTAAAGGATAAGCGAGTACTATTAATGTACTAACTATAAAAATAAATCATAAGATTAAAAAAAACAACTACTATTCTTACTTTAAGCCCGTTGTTGGGAATTGTCATTCTCGTGTCAGCCCTGTCTTCGCAGCCAAGAGTTGATTGATGTCAGCCAATCGCTCGCAATTACCGAATTGAATAAAAGAAACGATTCACGCACTGGAAGACTTGCCTCGTTTTTTCAACGAAGATTCATTAGCATTTGTGTTTATGGATCGAGCGAGAAGGTATTGATGTGTTGTGGGGCTTCATAAGGCCTCATACCAAAATTATACATTTGTGTATATTTGCAAACTGCTTATACTTACACGCTATATAAAAAACCGGTTAAGTGCGTGTCGGACCCGCGCACTAAGGGTTCCGTGCCACCCTTAACTAAATTCAGGGTCCACTTACTTTCACTTAACGAAAACATCACAATATATTGCGACGGCAAAAATAACTTTGTTTTTCATAGTACGCATATGCGGCGCACCTAGCTGCTATAGACTCACTTCACAGTGTTATTGTAAAAGCGTTGCAGGAGGCTGCTGTGGTCAGCCATGTAGGTCGGTTGGGAGGTGGCGGTCAGAATCGTGGTCGTCCTATTACAGGTTGGAACAAGTATGTTCGTGATGCTCACGGGAACGCAAGGCAAAAGTTTATCACCTGGGTATGGTATGGTAGACCTAAAAGTAGTAGGGATTCGTGCGTTCTGGCTCACTATTTCCGGTCCCCCCCTTCCCCCCTCTCTTCCCTTCCCCGCCCCCGCATTTTCTAGCTCATCATCGGCGGTCACAGCGGGATCGCCGGCTAAAAAAAAAAAAAAAAAAGTTTGGTGTCAAAATGGGGGTTTTCGGCCATGCCCGATCGATCTATGCGGTCCATTTTTGCGTAGCTGCACTCCTTCGCGTTTTAGCTTTTGCGTCAGATAAGCTCCAATACCCCTCATTAAGATAAGGCTAATGATCTCCTCGACGTCCCATTGTCCTTTCACACCATTGTTCTCATAGTCGAAGAACACTAATGTATTGCAGATAACATTCCTTTGTCAGGTTAACAACAATAGAAGCAGTGTTATGAAATAAAATTTTTGGCATTCGGTAGATATCGCTGTTTGTATTACAGGTGGAATAGATGCACTACCATATGTTAACATAACAGCGCCATCTAGAATTTTCGATACATACTTCTTTGAAGCAACATCTATCTCTCATCATTTGAATCTTCATCACAACTCATTCATTCGCTTTAAGCTTTAAGCAGGTCCAAAACATTTCTATTCTAATTTCAACGCGTTCTACTAGATGGCGCTATAAATGCAATTGCAGTGGTTTACGCGCCCCTTGTTCTACCGAAAATATGCCTACGTACCAAACCCAGTGTGTTCGTCTTATTCCGCATCCCGGTGGTGGTAAAATTAACACCATAATTTTAAGATCAATTTTTGTAAACTGTATTCTCAGCAAATAAGTGATTGATTTGATTTGATTTACCATATCGATACAATCCAGTTCACTAAGAACGTTATCAACAACATTCTTCAATTCCCTTTGTATGTACTGCACATAGCTTCATAGACTCAATTTATTTTCAAATGTTTTGTTTATCATAATTGCATTCTAATAGGCTCTTAATGTTGTAGTAAGTATTGCTGTTTATCATATCAATACCATCCGGTCCACTACGAACGTTATCAACAACATTCTTTAAATTCCTTTGTATCTACTGCACATAGCATCATAAAGACTCCTTATTTATTTTCAAATGTTTTGTTTATCAAAATGGCATTCCAATAGGCTCTTAATGTTAAAGTAGATATTGCTGTTTATCATCATATCAATACCATCCGGTCCATTACGAACGTCTATGGTAACTATCTATGATACATAACTTCTTATCATAATTGCATTTTAATGGTTTGTAGTTTCTTTATGTTTTAAGCAGATAAGTCTTAAGCGTAATGCGTAAGCGTATGATTGCGTTAGTTTTACTAGTATAAAAGGTCTGCGACTTTATCTTTCCTCACACAGTTGCTCTTTAGCTCTTCAAAAACTACTACCTACTATTTTAACTAGTTCAAGGAAACCTTCTGCCAATGGAATCCGAGATGGATGTAAGTATTAATTTTAAATATTTATTTTCTTTCTACAACTTTTCTTTGTGTAATAATAACTTATCTTTGTTTGTATTCATTGTTATAGCTCACATGTGGTACTGGTGCCATTGATTTTGAAGAAAATACGTACAAGCATTACTACTATCCAGTGTCAGATGACGAATCATCGTCAACCATACCGAAATACTCAGCAAAAGTGGACTCTCTGGCATTGGATGAATTTTTCGAAGAACCGACTATAAAGAAAAAGGGAAAACTTCGGGCTTCAACTGTGGCTAAAGCAACGGTAGATGGAGTTTCATATTTATCCACTAACGAAGATGACGGAGCTGAAGCCACTCATCTTATAAAATTGGAAATTTATGATCTGAAAAAACTTAAGAATATACCGGAGTGTGAACACTGGAAACACAGCGACGTACGAATCAAATACTACAACAGGACAAAATCAAACAACCATCAAAAGACGCGACAATTAATATACAATATAACCAAAGAAATTTCCAGTTCACCACATGTAAAAAAGTTTACTATTAAATCGAAAAATAAATCTTAACTTTACTATAATATTATTTGTTTTATTTCAATTAAACACATTAGATATTTTCAACTTCTTTATTATTATAATAAAATAAAGCGTAGGTACATTAACTACTTAATATCATAGGTACACAATATTACACCAATACAAAAGACTTAAACATATCTTGTAACAATGCATCATTACTGATAGTATCATCATTAAACATTTCAACAAAGTCATTTAAAGATATATCTCTACGCTTAAGATACAAATACACAAGGCAATACTCGCCACAAAATGATGAAAAAATATTCTGAATAATTTTACTGTTATATATCCACTTACTAGTGTTTCGTTTCAAAAAAGATAAATGATAAGTGTCAGGTTTTCGACCGAAAGTATCAAAGTATTCTCCAACACCCTCTGAACTTATATAAATAGCTATCCAATGAGTGCCCGGCTTTGTATCAGGATCTAAATTACTGATCAAGTAAACAGGAGGTGTCATATAGACCGGTAATCGGTTAGCAGGAAAAACATTAGAACTTAAAGTAGGATGTATTTTTGTTAAATATTTACAAATTTCTAGAGTATTCATAGTGGTTTATGGTGTCTGCCTAACTCAGAAGTAAACAAACATATAAATAAAATTAAAGGAGAATTTATTTTTTATACATAATCTTAACTACTAAAATCCACACTTATATTTCTATTTTTATCTATCTCAATTATATTATCAAATTCAGCATAAACAATGCAGTTGATTGTTTGCGTCAGAGCATTTTCAAACCTTACTTCTATTCTAAGACTCCCATGTTTTATTAAATTCCAATGTGTTGATGAATTTGCGGATAGATCTGGTGTAAGATCAAAGGCCAGCAAACAGTAACCTTTCGGGTATCTGTCCTTACTTATACCATTACCTTCATTCATAAAATGAATACCAGTTCCTGAGAAGAGTGTATGGTAAGCAGCAGTGTGTAGCCCATTACTAAATGAGGGCTGCAACGCCTTTGAAGGTATTTGCATGCCATCTATGTACAAACTAAATGTATTTACTCCAAAATTATCAAAATCATAAGGATTTTTATTAAAGCTACCATTAAAAGCTGTATTGTTAACAAACCCAACAATACATCGTTTTGGTATCTGCCCAAGAAAAACATTGTCAAGTGTTTTACCCTGAATACCAGATGGAATTGTTAAAACTTTAACTTCAGCTCGTGTAATTGGATACTTTGCAGTTGTAGATGCTAAAACTTTTTGATGAGCGAGGAGTACACTTGGATTGATACGAGCTTTACGAATCATAAGAGTGGCATCAGTGATGGATACTTTTACTTTCATATCATTTGTCGGAGCCATTAAATTAAAAGAATCTCTAGATCTTACTAGTTTTACACACATTTCGACTCCATTAATTAAAAATTTTTCTTGATTAAAAATATCACCATGCAAATGTCCCATCATTTCCACCTCTTTGCTATCCTTAACATACTTTAATCTCTCTGTAAAACCCTTGTTTGATTCATCGGCGTTATTCATTTTTCCAGCAGTATCTTCATACCACATTCCACAAGTTAAGTGTGACTGTTTTGCATGAGGATGATAATTTAATAGAGTTTCTATATAGGCACGGTATCCGTAGGTATTATTAGGAGGAGATACAAGTTTTTGATTTAAATATACATCTAATTGACTAAACAGAGAATGAAGCCAGTAGTTGACGGGTGCTACAGTAGTTGTATCAGCCAGTGGTGTTAAATCTTGATTCAATATTTTAGCCTTGATGTGGATTAATGTATGAGATAAATCAACATAGTCATCTCCAGAACCTGGGATTTGAAATTCTAGTGGCCCATCATCACTAAGTGATGAAATAGGTTTATAGTGTATCCATTGTCCATTTTCTATACTTGTTTGAGTTGATGGTAAGGCAAATAAGTCCAGTTCAGACTTCACGCACTCACAAGAATGATTATGTAAAAAAGACATTTCGAAATAGTTTTCTAAGAAAATATATCGTTGAAATTTAATTTAGTATTTCTCCTAGCTTTTTTAATTGTTCTTCCTTTCAATTCCTCTGATTGAATGAGACTTTGTGTACGCCGTCTTTTGTTTTTATTACCAGATCCTGTCATCACTCTATTTATCTTATCATCAGCTTTTCTTTTCAGATTTAAAGTAGCTTCTTTAAAACGATCTTTTACAGATTCTTGTAAGGGTTTTGCATGAACCATATCAGTTAAAAGTCCTACACCAGCATTTAAGGCTTCTTTACCAATCACTCTTGCACCATTTGATAAAAGCGGTAAAACTGATCTAAACAACCCTCCCAAAAAACTTCCAACACCATGACCACGTTGATGTGGTACACCTTTATAAATTACACCTATTCCAGTTCCAGCTTGATGAGTATAGTAATGTTGATATGGGCAAATATTATTATTATGTTTGGAGTACATTTTATTGATTATGGATACGTTTGAAATGCAACTTTACACAACTCGTCCCAAACTCAAATGGTATGTTTTCTCCTGTGTTTGATCTTATATCTATTTCAACTGTATCGAACTCTCTACGCATTACAGGAATATAATGCGGCGGTGAAAATATATGCATTTTATTTGATCCATATACGTATTTAACTGGGTCTAATGATATAATTCTTAATAACGGGGACATGACATCTCCAACTATTTGAGGTTCTATTATATCACAATAAATGAATAGTTGAGAGGGTAACCCTAAGTAAAGATTGGCTGGGAATTTACCAGTGGTTTTATATGCTACATCAGTATTTGGATCAAAACCAAGTTGGAGACTCAAAATTGGAGAAAATTTTAGAGAAATTATATCATCAATATTTCCAGTTAGAGTTGTGTACTTAGAAATTTTATCATGACGTAGTTTAAATGATTCTCTTGAATTGAGTGCTACTAAAACGTCATTAATGTTCTCATAACTGGAAGCTGGTATATGGTCCTTGTATGTAACTATAGATGGTTCTGCTTCATTAGCAACAGTCATTTTTTTTGTTATGTACATGATGTTTTGATTATTTTGAACTGTAAACATTGTACATGGATATTGAAATTCTACAATTGCCACCGACCATTCTCCTTCCAACTTAATGGATTTTGGTAACTTTGTTGAATAGTGTGTCGTTTTATTGTCAGGAAAGTATAAAAAAGAACTGTTGCTTGGTAATGTTAAATAAAAGTCGTCGTTATTCATGACTCTAAATTTGATGCCAATATCCAACTGTTAAACTTATTTGGATAACCTTTCCACTTCACGAGCAACTCCTTTCTGAGACCCGAATACCGAGTGCGAATAATTTTATCTATTTTATATTTTGTGTTAGGATCATAAGCAACTTTTTGTAGCTCTTTTTCATAAAATGTTCCAGTGATAGGTTCACCTTTCAAATCTTTTAAAGTATACACCAACCAGGGTCGTCTCTCTATGACTGAAGTGATCATAAATATTTCATCACTCCAGTTTGTCTCATATCCTTTTTGGAATATGTGTTTATATTTTGTGATTCTTACATGGTCACCAATTTCATATTTGGGTTTTCTTAAAATATTAGATCCTCGTTTTGGTTGACCATATAAGTTAGACCAAACTGACATGATATTATTTTGATTAACATCACAGGGACACATTTTAATACTTCTATGAAAACTATGGTTATATGAATAAAGCAAGTTTTGTAAAATATCTACATATCTATAAGTATTGTTATGAGTGAAATATCGCCACATTTTCATCTTTAGCGTTCTCTGAAATCTCTCAACAATACTAGCCTTGATGTCAGGATTATTAGTGGTATAATAGTTGATGTTATTACTTTTCAAAAACTGTTGTACATCTTTTGATACAAATTCAGTACCTTTGTCAGATTGTAAATGTTTAGGGGTAATATTAGCTTCTGAAAATATGCTAGTAAAACACTTCTTAATAGTTTCGGAATTTTTTTTTTGCAAAGGTCTAGCATAAGCGTATTTACTAAAGACATCAATTACACATAAAATATATTTATATCCATCATTATATTCACTGTAAGTTCGCATATCACTTAAATCTGCTTGCCAAAGGTCGTTCATATTAGATAAGACATATTTATTTCTAGGAAATCTACGTTGAACCGGTTTGTGTAGAGTGTATGTATCTTGTGATTCCAACCATTCCTTAGTATCGTTATAAGTCATTTTATTTTTCATTGCTGCTGATAATTTCTTTAAACTACTATAACCAGCAGGATTAGCAACATCATAATAAATATTGTGTATTTCTAATAAGGGGTCCATTTCTCCCAATCAAGTTTTCTTTTTACTTTTTCGTCTTTTCCCTTTTGAATTGTTTGAGGTGTAGAATAATCAGGGGTGCTGTAAGATTCCGTTGCTGATTCAAACCTCTTCCCAAAATCTGGTGTTTTTGAGATCGACTTAATATAAGTTGCTCGTTTTGGATTACCAATGTAGCTCAATGGTACTTGTAAATCTTTTAAAGCAGTTGTGAATTCTACCCAACCTTCCGGAGAACTATTTTTTAGCGGTCTTACAACATCGTTAATTAAGTCAACAATATTGCTTTTATAAACTTCCTGGTTGTTAATAAAAACTGTACCATTACTGTTCCAACGGACTTTGTCTTTATTTTTCAAAAGAACATCAATTAGTAGCTCACCTTTAATTTTATATGTCTTTGGTATGAGCTGAAGTAATTGAGATTTAATATAAATGTCGTTATTTTTTTCATATATATTCTCACCAGTGATACTGTCATGTGTTCTAACAGACTCTTCTTTGATGTCTTCAGATTTTTCTGACTTTACGTTTTCTTTTATATTATTCTCTGATTCACGACAGTTAATTATAGGTATTTCAATTGGTCTGCGATCCTTACCAATGAAATATAAATATCTTTGGAGAGTTTGTAAATAAAGCGACCACTTTTCTCTATCTTCTAATTGAGTTCTCAAAACTTTATTCATTTCTTCATCAAGTTGTGATACATTGTTTACGGATGTATTCATTTTATCTTTTTTAAGTTTTTCGATTACTTCAGGTTCAATCAATATCATTTTCTTGGCATTATCCATTGTTGAATGATTACTAGATCAACGAATTTAATAGTGCACCCAACACTGAACTCAAGATTATGGGTAAAAACGCTCCACCTTTTTGTATTAGGATATTTTTTTTAACTTTATTTTTACCCTTAGAGATGAGTCTTCTTAAAATGTTTTTGTGTTTATTTAATTTATTCTTATGTTTTGTCGATAGCTGTATTTTCCCCTTTAAAACATTAAAAATACACTCACATATACTATTAATTTCTTCTTCATCACAAGCTTTCAATAAAACCGTTCGAAATTTTGGTTTTAAGAAATGTAATGCCTTTAAAAACTCTTCATGTGTCTTCACCCGATATTTCATTGTTCAATAATGGTTGGTTTTTGTTTAGAACAACCATATTTATACCCCTTTTTAGGAATGTAACAAATAGTGTAGTCATCAGGAAATACGTTCGTTTTAATACGATAAATGTCATCAGTATTTTGTCTTAAATCTATCATTAAGTATCCATAGGGCTTACTAGTGGCATCTCTATACGCATCTTCAACATATTTAGGGTTATCAGGTACTAATTGTCGAGCCAGAAAACGTATTTGAGTTTTATCTCGAGGATTCTTAAAGTAAACTATGTAACTTGAATTTAGTGAAATATCTCGCTGCCCCTTCCCTTGATGAAATAAATTTTGTGTTATGTAGAATACACTTAAGTTTCGGTGATGACTTCCTTTAGTAAAAATATCAACTATGCGCCCGTCGGATTCCCTCATGAGGTCATCGATGATAATAAGTTGAGGATATTTTCCATCAAACATACTCAAGTCGGGAATTCCTTGACAATAGTTAACTTCACTCAAATTGTAAAGCGGTTGCATCTCATCATAACACCATAGTATGTTCTTAAAATCTTGGTTGCAGACACGTTTTATATTTTTCAAAAAATTACAAACAAAATTTGATTTTCCACAACCACTAGGACCAGCCACTATGGCAGTAAAGGGATGTTCAAAATGAAACATGTTCAATGAAGGACAACACGTCTATTTTTATAAAAAACACAATTAACTATGAACATTACAATTTTAAAACTTATATTTTATACTTAATAAAGTACGTGATAAAAAAAATCATAATTTAATTGTTTACTAGTTAATTACAATAACAAAGTACTTGAATACAATACAACTAATCCAAAAAAAGTTCTTATCTAAATAGTATTTATTTTATGATGCCCCCAAGCTAGTGTGTTTATAGAGTCCGGTAAAATATATCGTTTGGTATCATTAGATGATAAACATATTTTATTAATCTTTTGTGTGAATATAATATGTTTGATGCACCTAAATCTATGCATTTCTGCGTACTGAATTGTTTGATTAAATAAACAAGACTTATAGTTATCGACACTTAATCTCTTTATTACAGATTTGTTAATACCTTTAGCTTTGGTTATGGTATGATTTTCTACTTTCATTGCATACATTTTTGATCGCAGTCCAACAAATTCTGTTAAAAGCTTCCCATTATTTTCGTCTTTAAAAAAACCTAACTTCTTTTTATTTACCTGTGGAAAATCGTACTGATTACTATGTGGATAATCAGAAGTATCAAAATATAAATTTAAATCTTCCTTAATTTCCTTATAAAAATCTTCACAAAATACTTGATATACCAGACTGTCGGTATCGGTATACATCAATTTCAAATTGGAAAATTTGTTTTTCATATACTGATAGTGAAAATCATACATTAAAGTTTTTGAAATGTCTAATATGCTGAAACCCAAATATATTGGTTTATTATAAAATAATTTAGTTTTGTGAAGTTGAACTGCAACCAAATTCTCAGAAAAAATTGAAAGGCTATGGAACTCCGGACGAGCAATGAGACTTTCTACACCTTGGGTTTTTCCATGATTTTTCCAATGTGTCAATAATTTAACATTCACCCGTTTTTCAATATTTTCCATAGTCTTTCCAAATATAGAATTATTCATAAGTTTATAGAAATCTTTTTCAAAATCAGATTTTGCTAATGTTCGTAATTCTGTATTCAACTCAATATATTTCTTTAACCAGGGGCTTTGTTTAAATTTTAATACTCTATGAACTTTTTGAACAACCAAACCGAATTTTTGACATTGTAAAAGATTTCTATAATGTATAACATATTTTTTCTTATGATACAAGTTTGTAACTAGCTTGGGTTCCTTAGAATTACCAACACAAATATTTTGTGGACACAATGGAAAGTCTGAATGATCATCATGTAAACTATTGGGGTATTCTATATCTACTTCTAAAATATAACCAACATCTGAAGTGTTTGGTACATTATAATTTACATTAGGATCTTCCCATTCAAAATTAGACAAAGGTAAATATTGAGACATAGCCCACCCATATAGGTTATTGGCATCAAGATAAATCAAATACGATATAGGATCGTTTTTGTCGAAGGTATCCATGTGTGGATTATTTGCTTTTGCATAACGATTGCTGCACTGTGATATACCTCCTCTGATACCTGACTTGATGAAAGCAATTTTATCAAAATCTGTTAATAGCTCTAATTCTACCTGAGTGTGTTTTAACATAGCATCCCAACTTAACCCTGGAGCAGTATAGTAATGAGCAGGATCTAAATCATAAGTTTTTATGCAAACATTTCTAAAATTTTCGAAAATGTCACATAGTAGTAGAACATCAGTTTTAAGATAAAGATCGGAATAGTCAGCCATTGTGCGACAGTGAAAATGTAACCATACTTCTCGAGCATGGTTATAATCAGTATCAGAAATACCATGTCCAGTTAATATACTGGTGAAACATTCAATCGATGGTAAAGAGGGTAAATCTAATGATTTAAAAGAAGTCATGTGTTCATATGGATAGACACCTTTGCGCTTTAAAAGTTTAAAATCAGTGTGGTCCGGGTACTCTTTTTTCATTTCTCGGAATTGATCTTCATTAAGATTGTTAGCTAATGATTCTAAGCTACTGGATAAAAATTTTAAAGAGTCTATAAACCTTAAATTCACTTGATTACTATTGACATTCAATACTTTTGAAAAAGAAATGTATTTTTCTTTGTTTTGGGGGATAATTTGCACCTCACCGTCTGCAAAGTTTAAGACATGCACAATAAAATGTGCATCATAATTACTGAGGTTGTGCAGTATTACAGGTATGAATCGTGTTCTATGGAATTTTTTACTGCACACCTCATGACATAAACCTCTGAAAATACCTGTGTGCCAATCATGATCAATATATTGTTCAGCGTTTAGTTTTTTTTCGCATATGTAACATATAGAGGTTTCTTTTATTTTGTTTGTATCCACCTCGGATAAAGGAAGAGTATGTTTTGGGAAAGTGTTGGCTTTGGCAATGATTTTAATGTCTTCATGTAATTTTGTTAAAAAAACATGAGCACAATTTGGACCAGTGTATGTTACATATTTTGAGAGTTTGTCATCGTAAGAACATTTAACATAATAGCCAAAACTGTAGACATCATGTCTATGCACATTAGTAGTGAATGATTTGGATGGATCATTAGCACATGAATCAATTGGATTAAGAAAAGACTCAAAATCTGCATAAATTACAAAAGGCACTCGCAGTTTTCTTTCAAAATTGTCAAAACTTAGTTTATCGCTTGGTACATTAACACCAAACCAATTTTTCCTACTCACACTAGCATTAGGAAGATCAGTTCGGATATGAGCACAGTCGTTATCTTTGTGTCTATTGAGAGCTTCCTGGTTGTTGAAATAAATAAGACAACCATCGCAAATATAAATACCACTATGGGATGTAATCTGACTACTGACTAAGCGAGATAAGTTTTTTATATAGCAATAATGTCCATTACTTCCGTTCGTTATGTACAGCAAATTAATATGAGTGGGTTTTAGAGACTTAGTATAATATAATGGACCAATCACTGAATTGGTCTTACTTACAGCATTGTATTCCAAACCATATACGTTTATACTTAAATTATTTAACTTTTCGATTTTATGAATGTCAGTTAACTTAACTGGGAAAGCAACACCTGTGAAATTCAGTTTCTGTTCATATTTGGAATACGAGGTGACACGATTAGAATTTTTAGTAGCAGGATACAATGCTGACAGTAAGGCCCACTTTAAACATTGAACATCAGCATTTCTTACATTTATTACTGCCTTTTTATTTCTTATATCACGAGGTAAATCAATATAAGAAGAACCACGAAGTGGGTTAAATTTGTTTACATTCATATCAACACTAAGTATATTTCGAAACGACCAACCGCTGTCCTTTTTTTCAAATTCGCTTATTTTGTTTGAAATTGTTTCATGTAAAGCATCGAGAAATGTTGTTAAATTTTCTGATATGTTTAATATATAGTTTGGAGTTTGAAAATCAAATGTATTTACAATTTCTTTACTTTGCTGAATGAACTTTGCATGCATTATAAAATTAACTTTAAATGTTTTTAAATCCGAGATACATTCATTCAACAAAGTCTGAAGAGTTTCTTTAATAGTAGAAAAAAATAAGTTGAATTCTAATAGCTCAACATTATTCGAGATTGGAACAATTCTATACGTATGCACACGTTTTCCAAATGCAGACTCTATTAACGTTACATTTGGCAAACTGTGATGAATTCGAAAAGCATTATTCTTATGGATATTACTACGATAATGATTTGTTAAGTACCTTTTTTTGACTGGTACTTTGCATACCTCACACTCCACTATTTCGTATATGCAGTCCTCTTCAGTTGATCGCTCAGTAACTAAATCCTTAGATGTTGATGGTTTACTACTCAAACGTCTTCTTTTTATTATGGTCCCATGTTCTTTATCACCAGCCACACGTTTGAAACCAGCTCCAACTTGCAAACTGAAAAACAAACAATAAACTTATAAGATATTTTAAAGGTATGGTAACTATCTTGAATAAGAAATATGAAATCAAAAATACTATTACTTACTTACTTTGTCTCTGGTTCTTTTGAAGTCTTGTTTGACTCAGACTCAGAATCAACTGATTCGAATAAGCATACGCATTCTGTAATTTCGCAGAGTTCGTGCATTTCTAACTCCATGTCTGAATCACCCTCAAAGACCACACTAGCATCAGTTTGAGTATTAGACATGATTAACAACTTCAATATCACCAATAAAGCAAATGCAGAATGTAGTGTTTTGTGATGTTTCTCTAATAAATAATTTATCTTGGTAAATTTTGAAAGTTAATTATTTAAATGTTAATACTTAATTACAAACTTGAATCTTCTAATAAATAACTATCATTGATTGCAACTTAATAAATTGGTAATGAATTGAAATGCAAATCAACCTTAACCGAGTATTCCGAAATTGATAAGGTTGACTCATCGTCTGATGGGTAGTAGTAATGCTTGTACGTATTTTCTTCAAAATCAATGGCACCAGTACCACATGTGAGCTATAACAATGAATACAAACAAAGATAAGTTATTATTACACAAAGAAAAGTTGTAGAAAGAAAATAAATATTTAAAATTAATACTTACATCCATCTCGGATTCCATTGGCAGAAGGTTTCCTTGAACTAGTTAAAATAGTAGGTAGTAGTTTTTGAAGAGCTAAAGAGCAACTGTGTGAGGAAAGATAAAGTCGCAGACCTTTTATACTAGTAAAACTAACGCAATCATACGCTTACGCATTACGCTTAAGACTTATCTGCTTAAAACATAAAGAAACTACAAACCATTAAAATGCAATTATGATAAGAAGTTATGTATCATAGATAGTTACCATAGACGTTCGTAATGGACCGGATGGTATTGATATGATGATAAACAGCAATATCTACTTTAACATTAAGAGCCTATTGGAATGCCATTTTGATAAACAAAACATTTGAAAATAAATAAGGAGTCTTTATGATGCTATGTGCAGTAGATACAAAGGAATTTAAAGAATGTTGTTGATAACGTTCGTAGTGGACCGGATGGTATTGATATGATAAACAGCAATACTTACTACAACATTAAGAGCCTATTAGAATGCAATTATGATAAACAAAACATTTGAAAATAAATTGAGTCTATGAAGCTATGTGCAGTACATACAAAGGGAATTGAAGAATGTTGTTGATAACGTTCTTAGTGAACTGGATTGTATCGATATGGTAAATCAAATCAAATCAATCACTTATTTGCTGAGAATACAGTTTACAAAAATTGATCTTAAAATTATGGTGTTAATTTTACCACCACCGGGATGCGGAATAAGACGAACACACTGGGTTTGGTACGTAGGCATATTTTCGGTAGAACAAGGGGCGCGTAAACCACTGCAATTGCATTTATAGCGCCATCTAGTAGAACGCGTTGAAATTAGAATAGAAATGTTTTGGACCTGCTTAAAGCTTAAAGCGAATGAATGAGTTGTGATGAAGATTCAAATGATGAGAGATAGATGTTGCTTCAAAGAAGTATGTATCGAAAATTCTAGATGGCGCTGTTATGTTAACATATGGTAGTGCATCTATTCCACCTGTAATACAAACAGCGATATCTACCGAATGCCAAAAATTTTATTTCATAACACTGCTTCTATTGTTGTTAACCTGACAAAGGAATGTTATCTGCAATACATTAGTGTTCTTCGACTATGAGAACAATGGTGTGAAAGGACAA
The DNA here is from genome assembly GCA_963584085.1 of Pyrausta aurata. NCBI lineage: Eukaryota > Metazoa > Arthropoda > Insecta > Lepidoptera > Crambidae > Pyrausta > Pyrausta aurata. The sequence continues at coordinate 63,283 of OY757279.1, read as the reverse complement.
TGGGACGTCGAGGAGATCATTAGCCTTATCTTAATGAGGGGTATTGGAGCTTATCTGACGCAAAAGCTAAAACGCGAAGGAGTGCAGCTACGCAAAAATGGACCGCATAGATCGATCGGGCATGGCCGAAAACCCCCATTTTGACACCAAACTTTTTTTTTTTTTTTTTTAGCCGGCGATCCCGCTGTGACCGCCGATGATGAGCTAGAAAATGCGGGGGCGGGGAAGGGAAGAGAGGGGGGAAGGGGGGGACCGGAAATAGTGAGCCAGAACGCACGAATCCCTACTACTCCTAAAAGTGGTACCATTTATAATGAAATGACTGAGTCAAGAAAAACTTTCAAAAGTAAACTTAAGTATTGTCAGAGAAATCAAGATAAAATAAAAATGAATATTCTAGCTTTGAAGCACAAGAATAGAGACTTCAAAGGATTTTGGTCACAAACAAAAAAGCTAAGCCCAAAGCCCTGCGTTCCTGTGAGTGTCAACGGCATAAGCGAACCAAAGGACATAGCTAATATGTTTAAATACCACTTTCAAGTGGAATCTCCACTAAAAAGTGCGCAGGTTGTTGATTCGGGGGTCGTGGTGTCGGGGGTGCCGGACCGTGTCACAGCTAAACAAGTAGCCCTGATAATAAAAGACATGTCCCGAGGGAAATCTCCCGGACACGACGGCCTCAGTGTCGAGCACCTGCGACACGCTGGGCCGCACCTCCCGAGGCTCTTGGGGCTGCTTTTCACGCTCTGCATTAGGCATTCCTATCTGCCGGGTGAACTAATGAAGACTGTTGTAGTGCCTATTGTAAAGAACAGGACAGGAGATACCTCGGACAAGTGCAACTACCGCCCGATTTCTTTGGCGACAATCACAGCTAAAGTGCTTGACGGCCTGCTTGAGAGACAACTTAAACAACATCTCCATCTAAACGACGCTCAGTTCGGCTTTAGACCAGGACTCTCTACAGAATGCGCTATCTTGTCTCTTAAGCAGACTGTCAGGTATTACACTGACAGGAAGACACCTGTGTATGCAGCTTTCCTTGATCTCTCTAAGGCATTTGACCTGGTTAAATACGATATTCTTTGGCGTAAGTTAAAAAAAACGAGCATGCCTGGTGCGTTGATAAATATATTTAAATATTGGTACAGCCACCAAACTAATCAGGTCAAGTGGCTTGGTGATTTTTCTGATGAGTATACGTTGGAGTGTGGAGTGAGACAGGGGGGTTTAACGTCTCCTTCACTTTTCAACCTTTATGTAAATCAGTTGATTGGCGAACTGAGCGATACAGGGGTTGGCTGTTCCATTGATGGTCACTGCATTAACAGCATCAGTTATGCAGACGATATGGTGTTGCTTAGTCCGTCAATCGCTGGGCTGAGAAGACTAATTGGTGTTTGTGAGAGATACGCAGCGACACACGGTCTCCTGTATAACGCTAGCAAGAGTGAGCTTTTAGTATTTCACTCTAAGAGTCGCAATTTGGGTGAAAATGATGTACCTCATGTTGAGCTCAACGGTAGCGCTCTACACAGGGTGAAGGAGTTTAAGTATCTCGGCCATGTAGTAACCGAGAACTTAAAAGACGATAGTGATATGGAGAGGGAAAGGAGGGCGATGGCGGTCCGCTGTAATATGTTGGCACGCAGATTTGCACGCTGTAGCTTAGAGGTAAAGGTAACTCTGTTTAAAGCCTTTTGCCAAACCTTATACACTTGCAGTCTGTGGGTCAATTATACGCAGCGGGCCATCAACGCTCTCAGAATCCAATATAATAATGCGTTCAGGGTGTTGGTGGGGCTCCCGCGCCACTGCAGTGCGTCTGCCATGTTTGCGCATGCGCACATTGACGGCTTTCACACAGTGCTGCGCAGACGCATCGCCTCGCTGATGCTTCGTACGCGCGGGAGCCCCAACACCATCCTGAATATCCTCAGTCGGAAGCCAGACTGCCCTCTTTTGCGACACTGGATGAAAATACAAACAAGCGTTCCTGGTGCTCCAGAGAGTGGCCGATATTTAAATTAGAAAATAATAATAATAATATTGTATTTAAAGTAATTTAGTTAATTTTAATTTAATTTGTAATTTTTATTTCAATTGTATTTAATTTAATTTAATTTTAATTGTATTTTAAATTTTGTATTGTATTTTGATTTTGATTTTATTTTCTTATGTTCTGATTGTGTTAATATGTTAATATTTTATGGACTCTGTCTGAAATAAATGGATTTTATTTTATTTTATTTTATTTTATTTATAGTGTTTGTATGAAAGACAAAGTTATATTTGCGGTTGATAAAAATGTGCAATATTTCAAAAACTACTTGTTCGATCTCCTTCAAACCAATTTTCGTTGCAAGTTTTTGTTGAGATCTACATCATATATTTTTTCCAAAATTTTCACTTTCTTAGTTCTAAAGTTAGATGGGGGGGGGGGGGGGGGACGCCCATTTTACCACTTTGGAAACGTCTATATCTCAAACCTTACACTTTTAGAAAAAATAGTTTTAGAAACCTCAACATCATTTTAAAAGACCTATCCATAAACACCCCACACGCATAGGTTTGAGTAAAAAAAAAAATTTTTGTTTTAGTTTCATGTATGTGAGCCCCCCCTTAAATATTATTTTTTCTTACTTTTTGTATCTGAATCGGAAAGCGGTGAACAAAATACACCTACCTACCAAGTTTCAGCTATGTGACGCTTATAGTTTCAGAATAAAGTGGCTGTGACATACGGACGGACAGACAGACAGACAGACAGACTTGACGAAACTATAAGGGTTCCGTTTTTTGCCATTCGGCTACGGAACCCTAAAAACGATGATGTTACAATAGAGAATAACGGAAGAAATTGAATTTCTGTTTGTGAAAAATTATGATTTCCTCGCCTAGTAGAGTTCGTCGAACTTTTAAACGACATCTCAGCATCAAGATAAGTCGCAAGAAGTCGTTTCAGAGCTGTCTGGAACGTTTTTGCTACATTTCTCCACCATTATAGCATAGTACACTGACAAAGCCTTATCTGACTTCACAATTTTCGTTGCAAACACACCTTTATTGCCACTTCATTAGATGTCAACAATTTCTAGTTGTGTTGCATTAGTTTCAGAGGTCGTGAACTGGCCAGACTCCAAACGCTCTGTTTCAATTCCTCCAGGGTGGATTTTGGATCCTTTTATCTCAATAAACGGAGTTAGAAACGGTCTAGCCAAGGATAATTGGGTTTAAGTTGGAAGTACTTGCCGTTTAAAGTAGGTAAACTGTCTCTTATTAATCTAGGACAGTTACCGTATTTTTCTATAACAAAAGTCGTTGACCACCTATTAAAACATTGTTGGGTATGTCCACGTTGAAATCGTATTTTTACCCCCTATTTCTTTGCATCTGTTTGTTTACTTATTCCTCTGACCAAGTCCAACTCCTAGGAATGGATCAACGCTTATCCATCAACCATCAACAGATGTCAATGGCGTTTTTGTTATACAATTAGGTTTCGGTGGGAGCCATTGGTGTTTGCAGTATTTTCCTTAGCACTGAATGTTTTAATTCAATTTCCTTTGGAATGAGCTCAAGCGGAAATTCATAACTGTCTTTCTTTCTTACATCGCATTTCATGTGTACAGCCTACAATGTAACAAAGACTTTGTATGACACACGATCTATTTTGAACTTGTAGCTTTTCGGGCGACGTTGCGTTGTATTTACCTTGTCCTTATCAAGTTCTTTCTTTTTCATTGCACTTTTCGAAAATAAACTTTTCTCCAGTGAAATTTACTTGAAGTTGGTAGAATTGTTTATAGCATTGCGCATTGGTCTTACAACTAGCGATTCCGACGTAAAAGTTCCTATGAACTCTTATACCTTGGTTGAGGATAGACAAACAATGAAATATTTTCACATATTATTTTATTGATAAGGTTTAAAAAATCGACCTTTCCATGCAGTACCAATGCAGGTTCACCATTATCAGAATTGAGTTGCATGCAGCTAACAACATAACATCGATCACTTAATATCCCTTCGTGCGATGGTATTTTACAGTTAGGTATTTTTTTTTCTTCAAAGTATTTTTTTTACATAAGTTAAATGGTTACTAGGTAAGCTAGTAACATAATCCGCGTATGATTAAACACTGTAAATGATACCATGATGCGCTGATAAATGATAATAGATGACTATAGGTGCAAGGCAATGAATTTGTGAAACGAAAATGATGAATTTATGAAATGAAAATCAACTAAAAGGTTCTTAGTTTCGTGAACTACTTGTCGAAATTTTTCTGGATTTTCTCTATTTCTTGCCATCTCGCTGATCTCTTAATAAGCCGTGACATCCAACTTTTCCTTCATTTAAGAAGTATTATTATGTTATGAACATGAACTAGCGGTCGCAGCGAACTCATTTCACCCCGGCCCCGTCCCGCCCTGGCCCCGTCCCGCCCTGGCCCCGTCCCGCCCTGGCCCCGTCCCGCCCTGGCCCCGTAATTTTGTCAGTTATTATTCTATTCGGGGCGGCGACGAATCGAACAAAGTAAAAATCATGAAAATCCGTCCACCCGTTTCTCGAGTTATGAGTGGTGTGGCAAACGATAAAAGGTGTTGATAAACATTTTGAGGAATAGTAAACACAAATGCTTGCGGCAATAATAGCTTAAAAACGCAATCAACACATCGATCATCAAATTAGGTCAAGTGTGGTTAAAGATCTTATCATAAAGTTAACAGTCGATTCGATTAGTGTGAATATACTGAAGTTAGGTTAGTCAATGGACACTAAATTGCTGTCACTCAAAAATAATTGTAAGCATCGAAATAAATTATAATTGCCCTCATCTGTAAGCGATTGCATTTAATTAGGAAAAGCTATTTATTGAACATTGTGCATATACAAATTCTGTGTTAGGAACTGTGTTGTACCTTTAAGGTAAAGTATTTTTCCATTTTTATAATCCTTAACGAAGCATCTATCTTCCCTCTTCTATTTCAAATTTTTCGCTGTAGTTAAATAATGTAAGTTTCTACACAAAATTTTGTTTTTTTTAATTTATCTGAAGTGTATGTAGCAAAACATGTGTGTTAATTAAGTTTTTTTCTACATCAGTAACTCTACCTCCAAGGTTTTAATAGGTATCAGTGTTAAGTAATACGAGTAATTGCCCAAGGTGCAAAGCGCACTCAACGAATAGGCAATATATCAACAATTAAGTAATTTATAATTAATTGGCAAAATATTATTTAACACTTCGCCACCGCTTCCTTTTAGATTTATTTCGTTAAGTTAGTTATTAACAAAGTGAACGAAGTTAAAAAGCAGGCTGGACCCTCATAACGACCAATGTACAATTCAGCCTTACTTAGCCAAACTACTCGTATATTGAACTAGTGAACCCGGCGAACTCCGTATCCACTTCTCTTTTAGATCTCTTTGCTTCTCGTATCATCTCTTATATAGAAAATCTGACATAAGTATTGTTGCTGACTGTTTCTTATGAAACTTTATTATCTCATACAGCAAACTTGACTTTTTTGCCCTTTTTTGCTCGATATAAATAGTGGCAACAGGTAACCATTTCAAATATTCACAAAATACTTAGATGTATTTTTACTTTACAATGGTACGGAACCCTTCGTGCGCGAGCCCGAATCGCACTTGGCCGGTTTTTAAGACTATGTTTTCTATGGTTTATCAGATTTGGATTACCTAAGTGACGTTGAAGCGACTGCTTTCGTATCAATGGGCGGTTCCTTCACAATGGTCCGGTGAGCTCGGTTCCTCCCTGTATAATGAGTATCCTTAGGGCTCACTCAAGCTTGAGCATCATCAAACCACGAATAGGGTACGGTAGGACCCATTATATCATAGCTTCAACCGTTTCATTGAGAATCTGTTGCCGTTGTCATAGTCTTACTGTTGACTCGAATCTGCCTCTCGAGGTGTGATGGCGTCCTTAGCAATCTTAAAGCATGGTGAAACTGGGCCCTTCTGTTGTTGCGGGTGGAGTTTGATACTGCTTAAGTTTTTAATATTATTGTCATTGTTTGTTTGGTCTATGGGTGGGTATACTAACATAACATCTAGAGGGCATAGCTAGGTTCGAATCTCGCCTCGGGCCGGACATCGATTGTTTAATGACATTACTCATAAAATGTTTACAGACAAGCTATTTCATCCGCGATCGCAGAACGTGTCTATGAAATAATGTAATATTACCGCATTCCAATATTTTTATTTATTTAATAAGAACACATACAGAGTACAGTCCATACAAAAACAATAGGGCTTAAAATCTAAGTAATCCAAAAATAATTTTGAGATCATTTTCCCCTTTTTCAATCTAAAAGCTATAAAAGAAACTCAAAACTATCCAGTTTACAAATCCTAATTCGTCAGGTTGCGAATAAAATCGTGACCAGCAAAGGAAACGTTGCACCAGCACGAACAATACATACAATTGAACTTGTCACGCTGAACGTAGTTCACGACATTCCGCTCAAGCCGATACAAATTGACCGGGGTTCATTGCCATCATCACCCACTTGAAATTAGTTAGACGATAAACAGCTTTACTCCTCAAGGAATAAAGGTATTCGAGCTGGTGAACTGTTGATTGTCTTTAAACAATCGGTTGTCTTACTACTAGTTTCTTGCTTGAGAGCTTGATATAATCGAACTATTTAAATACATTTTTCGATGTAATGATAGATAAGATGTAAATAACTATTACGTATTTTTGTATGAAAAATCAAACTAAACTTCAAATAAAGCATTACGCTAAGAACTCACTGCATTCTACAGAGGCTGCGGGCCCGAAACCGCGGCGGGCGCGGGTGGATGAAGATGATCGAATACTAGAAATCAACCTATAAACAAACACTCGACCCTATCCCAAACTTCCTATCCGCGTCAAGTGGCAAGGCCGCGACCAATCAGAGCGTGGCGCTCGGTATTGACCAATCACCGGCCGGCGCGCGCGCTTGCTCAATCGGACGTGTGACCGTTGGGCTTTAACTATTAACCTTGTTGGTGTAATTAAGCAGGATAATGCGAAATTTTGCAAATCGAATGGTGAATCAAAACGTTATTTTGAAAGACTGTTGTTAGTCTGACAAAGCATTTCAGAAGAAAGAATGAGATTTGTTCATGATGATAGTCAGTCTCTTTACAAAACTGGCTTTCTTAATCGATATTATTCTTGCCCTACCAGTGAGATGGATATAGGCTCAACGGTAATCCTAATCACAACCTTGCACATATCTTATGTAATTTGTTTAGGCCTTTCCAACTGATCTTCTGACTGGTAGAGAATGCCATATGGCGTTAAGTCCACCTTTTGTACAGTTTTTGGTTGTGCAATAAAGTATAAATAAATAAATCTTCCCGTAGTTTTGTGTTAAAGCCTATTGCTTCGTCAGGATTAACAGCTGAAAGACTTCTACTGCTGAACATAGGCCTCCCGCATGGTTTTCCACAGCATCAGGTCGCTACCAGTTTGCATCCAGAGTGATTGCTTCCTTCTCATTATCTAAGTAAAGTGACTGACTAGCTTATAAATTAATGTCTCTTTTCCCTGTTTCCAGCATAAACAAGATCAGAACCCTCGACGACTTCGCCGGCTGCAGACGCCTGCGAGAGCTGTACGTGCGCAAGAACGAGATCCGGGATCTGAACGAGATAAGGCACCTCCGCCGGTTACCAGATTTGACTAGTCTGTGGCTCGACGAGAACCCATGCACCACGCATCCAGAGTAAGCACCTTCACCTACTTAATAGTCTATCGTTGGTTGTTGGAGCGGTTCGCTCGCTAGTTGCTACCCAAGAGGTCCCGGGTTCGAATCTCGGGTCTGGCCGAAATTAGTTTTTGGGATTATCAGTCTTGAAAATACTCGGAAACTGCTCGGTCATGAAGTTGGTGTCGATGACACCCCCGTGCCTCGGAAAGCACGTTAAGCCGTTGATCCTGCGCCTGATCTCTCATGCCGTCTCACCGAATTAAATGAGAGTGAAGGAACAAATTGTGCACTTGTGTATTGCGCACACATCTGGGCACTATAATATCTGCTGCTTAACTAGCCTATCTCTGTTGAGAGGGGCCGCCGTTACCGAATATCGGTAGGAGAATTGTCTGTCTGTAGATGAGTCTTCGTTCCCCTTGGCTGTTACCATGTGCCATAAGGCAGTTATCGTCATCTGTCTATCGAGATCAGGCACCGGCGCCGGATGCCTAACCTCACCAGCCTGTGGCTCGATAAGAACCCTTGCACCACGCATCTAGAGTCAGTATCACTTAGACTTTTGCCTGTTGCTTGGTGAGATGAAGAATTCATTAATGCGGGAAACTCGTCACAACACCTTTGCTAGTTAAGGGCCCCTGAACCGACTGTTTACAAGTCATATTCTCTCTATTGCAATGCCCTCTCTAAAAGTTTGTGATGGATGGATATAATTGATTCTAAAAATCGTTTCTTCTATGATTTCAGATACAGAATGACAGTGCTAAGAAATCTACCGAATCTTGAGAAACTAGACAATGTTCCCGTCCACGCTGAGGAAGTGAGTAGTATAGTATCTCACGGATGTGTTTATCAATATTATTTTGTTTTACGCGACCGCCGAAATTTTTCTTTTTCGTTCGCCTTACGGATCGATGCGTGAAGCAAAAGAAAAACCGGCCAAGTGCGAGTCGGACTCGCGCACTGAGGGTTCCTTGCCAACTTTAACTGAGTTAAGGATTCTTTTCCACTTAACTAAAATACCACAATATTTTGTTGACCGCAAATGTAGCTTTGTTTTATGAAAAACAAAGCTACATTTGTTGTGTGAAGAACAAATTTATGTTTGCTGTTGTTGAAGATGTGCTATATCTCAAAAAATACTAGTTCGATTTCGCTCAAACCAATTTTCGTTGAAAGTATTTATTAAGATCTACATTATGTATTTTTTTCAAAATTTACACTCGCTTAGTTTAAAATAGTTCTAGAAACCTCTATGTCATTTTAAAAGACCTATTCATAGACGCATAGGTTGAGCAAAAAAAAAATTTAGGTTTTAGTTTCATTCCCATACATGAAACTAAAACCTGAAATGTATGGGAGGAGCCCCCCCCTTAAATAGATTTTTTATGAGAAACGTACAGCGGTTTACAGGATACATCTACCTACCAAGTTTCAACTTTGCAATGCTAATAGTTTTAGAATAAAGTGGCTGTGAAATACGGACGGACAGACAGACAGACAGACAAACTTGACGAAACTATAAGGGTTCCGTTTTTTGCCATTCGGCTACGGAACCCTAAAAACCCAACTTCTAATGATGGGAGTTTGTTTCCTGTTATCAGTTTTTAGGGTTACGTAGTCCAACAATGAACCCAACCTATTTCAGAGGGTTCAATTAATCAAGACCTGTGAGGCAGTCATAATAATGAAGTAATATCTATATATATATACATATAATAAGACTGTAAAAGATCGATTTCTGTACATTGAAGATTTTTATGAAAAATTGTTACAGGAGGTCTTAATTACCGTAATAGAAGCCAAAACAACAATTTTTAAAATTTTTGTCTGTCTGTCTGTCTGTCTGTCTGTCTGTCTGTTTGTCCGGGCTAATCTCAGAATCTACTGGACCGATTTTGATGGGGCTTTTTTTATTTGACTCAGCATCACTTGGAGAGTAAACTAGGATAGAAATAATCACGCCAATAGACTTAGGGGGTAGGCAGAAAATATATATATATAAAAGAAAGTCGTGTTTGTTACAACACTTATAACTTGAGAACGGCTAAACCGATTTGGCTGAAAGTTGGTGGGGTGGTAGCTTAGAATCAGGAAAAGCATATAGGATACATTTTGTCCCGCTAGACGGGGCCGGGGCTGGGGTAGCACGGGACCGGGACGAAACGGTGGGGAGGTACCTTAGTACCAGGAGAAGGACATAAGATACTGCATATAGGATACTTTTTGTCCCGCTAGACGGGGCCGGGGCTGGGGTAGCACGGGACCGGGACGAAACGGTGGGGAGGTAGCTTAGTACCAGGAGAAGGACATAGGATACTTTTTATCCCGTTCGATGGGGCCGGGGCTAAGGCGGGACGGGGCCGAGGCGAAACAATTTAAAATAAATGTGGGTGGAAATGAATCTGTAAAGTGTTTTAATTCAATGTGTAGTGTTTCCTCCATATTGGTTTGTATAAATTAAATGAATATTTGGTACTTTATGGTACTTGCCAAAGTATAACAAAACAGTGCCATGAAAAAATTTATATTTAGATCCATTTTTTCCACACAACAAAGTAAAATGTTAGTAAAGTAGTAGTTTTTTTTGTGGCAAAGTAGTAGTTAAAAGTAAAGTAACCATATTATCCTATCAAACAAAGGAATTCCTAATCGAAATACAAATTGTGAACGTCCAAATAATCGGTATGGTCATAATAATTGATCACCTTTGATGTACCTACTACTTGCTTCTTATTGTTGTAATATGGCCAATTTTAATGATAAGTGAGTACTAAAATGTACTATATAAATACTTTATATCTTGCGTACTTATAAGTACTTATACTAAGGCGCTGACTCCACGAGCGAGAGAATCGCGGCGATATTATCGTCGTGCCACGTATTTCTATACACTCTCTATGGAACCGTCTCCACACGGCGATATTATCTCCGCGATGCGACGAGTGGCAATGAGTGCGCGAAACGTCATTACATCGTCGCTAGCCCGCCGCGACTAGCAGCGCGCCCGCCGCGCGCTCGCGACGAGCGCGCAGCGGGCGCGCTGTCAAACGCAGCGTCATTTCAGCGTTGCCTGTCGTAATTTTTTTCTTTTGCAACTCGTCGTCAAGAAAACGCGGCGATACCGTTACGAGTCGCCGCGGAAACGCTGCGATTCCGTTACGACTCGCGACGATACGCGGCGGAATTATCGCTCGTTCGTGGAGATTATCCGACGATATAAGAGCGGACTCGTCGCGATTCTCTCGCTCGTGGAGCCAGCGCCTTAAGTATCTTATTTGTAAAATCATAAGCCTATAAATTAAAAATTCTATCCAAAGTCACTATTCCACGCGGACGAAGTCGCGGGCACAGCTAGTGTTATATATTACTGAAAACGAGCTCTGTACGTCCTATCCTAATATCCTTTATATTTTATCTTATTTATACGCACTGCTGTCTACCCTTTCGAGTGCAACGTGCTCCAAAAAATGTAAATAAATAAATAAATAAATTGAACTAAGGAATGAGTTGGTACTACAAAGTACCTCCGGAAAATCGGATACGACGCGCGAGTCAAACAACAGCCAGCGCCATCTATCGACTATTGGATGAACTTTGTGTATGTATACTTTACAGCGGGTTATTGCCACCGCGTGGCTATCCCATAAAATTAATATTCCTGTCGGAATAGAAGAACAAGTAAAAGCGTCAAACGAAACCGATTTTGGATGACAATAACCAATTTTAGTAACTTAAAATGAGATAACCTTTCGTCCAGGTGATTTTTACTTATCTTCCTAGGTTAAATATGTATATTAGTTTACCGCATGATAAACAGTCGACACAAAATATCGAACATGCAGCCTTAGTGTAAAACAAAAAATTATTTATTAGCACAAAATATGTGATGTTTTATCCATGTTTTCAGGCAATTAAAAATTGCTACAATATCATTAGAATAAAAGTAAAGGCTTTTCATCCCGATACTTGAAAATTACAGTTCTAGACCACAGGTATCCACTTCGATTGTTTTTCCCATTTTATAATGTTCCTTCTTTTGTGTGTTAAACTATTACGTACCTAATTCATATTTAAAACAAAGCTCTTCCACCCAGACGCATATTGGACGGCGTACGACCCGTTTAAAAAATAACTGCACCTACAAAACCTACTCTACCTACAGCTCAGCCGTTTGGCTAACCCATACTAGAGGTCAAAGCAATTATTTAATCCGAAATCTCGTTTATCGAAGTCCGAAATACATAAAAATATGGGTTGTAATAACATGTTTTAACTCCTCCTGATATAATACAGCTGATGTTTCTAAGGATCCATACCCAAAAGGTAAAAACGGGACCCTGTGGGCTGTGACTTCGCTGTCCGTCCGTCCATCCGTCCGTTTGCCGGTCACCGATAGCTAGACAGTTAGAAATTTCCCAAATAATGTATTTCTGTTGCCGCTATAACAATAAGTATTATTAAAAAACAAAACAAAATAAATATTCAAGGGCGGGTCCATACAACACACGCGATTTTGCTCGATAAAAAAATTACATTATGTAACAGGACAAGGATCCAAAATTAGCGTACACAGTATGACTGTGAGATATACTTTTACTTTTATAATACTTTTGCCCGCATTCTGGGTATGTCTATCCGAAATAGAGCCATAAAGGGGCTGCAAGATTAATAAAAGAGATAAAGATAATAATGTATGGACTTGCATGAACACCACAAATATTGTTAAACTTTTGAAAAGAGGCATTGACAATAGTGACTGAGTTTGTTGCGCAGCTTCTTCTCAGCACTAGCCCACAATTGTCCCGAAGCTGTGGTAGGGTCTATGTTGGGACGTGTATCGGTGCCCCCAGTGGGTCTATATGCAAAAATTAACGACTTTTATGACTTTTAATCAATAATTACCTTTGTAATTGGTATTACAGGTTCAAGAAGCCATGCGACGAGGAGTCCACATACCAGACTCAGATGACGAAGGCTACCCACAACAGGTAATTATTATCATTTATTTCAGAGTTGCATCCATAAGTGCTAGTAACGAGGTGTTCTTATCCTAATGTTCTTCTTCTACTTAAGAGCTGTGCTGTTGGTGGAGTAATCGCCATTCTTTTCTTTTATCTGCCTTCTTCCTGGTGTTAGTAAATCAATAAATTGATACAATTCATAATAATAAAAAACGTAATAAATAACATATTATATTGGTGGAGCTCGCGCCTGGGCTACAGCACGTTGCGCCGTTGGTCCTGCGCTGCGCCTGATCTTTCTCCGGTCGTGTGATGTCAGATTGCTGTCCCATCGGGCTATGTGAATGTAAGGAATAGAGCGTGCACTATAATATGTCCCGCGCAGTCAGTTACTTCGGTTAGTCGGTCGTTGTGACTGGCCACCGTAGTCGAAATCGGCTAAGGGGACTACTACTATAGGCATTCATAGCTAGTAGCTGCATAAAGCTGCAGCAATTGGGGCATCAACGGCGTCCCAGCGGGCAGCCAGCACGGCCACGATGCTGTTTGAGCTGTCCATGCCATATCATATACCTTCTGTTTTGACATTAAGCCATCAAAACAATCTTTACACATGAATGGCATTCTGACATACCATCGATTTTCCTTTTCTACGGTGGTTTGTCGACCTCTGCCGTCGACATGTCGGTGACTAGCCCTAAACACGCCGTCGACATGACCTTTAAAAGATTGCAGTATCACACTTGATTTTTCATTTTATTTATTTAACATCAGTGGATTGATCAGCTCTTAAGAATGAGAGGACAACCAAGTTACAGACCGCTTGCAAACGGCCGAGATAAACTTTGGAGGTGTTTAATTTTCAGCAGTGGACGTCCTGCATCAAAACGACGGTTCGCAAAACGACATCGGTTTGGATTTCTTTGCGCGGTAGCTATTTGCTGTCAAACATAGCGTTTCATTCGTTCTTTCGCCCTTTCTTATCTGTGCTTTCACCATCGACGTCGATTGTTAAACTGACAGCTCGGCTTGGGAAGTTGCGCGGTACGCGGTAAATGCCGTCGGCTGTCAAAAAGAAGTCTATACCGATGTCGACGACACTTGCGCGGTAGGCCTACTGGTCAATGATAAAGATTTCATTTTAGACCTATTTTTTATCTTTTCCAGCAAGAGACATACGGCCAGTACAGAAGGCAGCGGTCCTGCGACTCGAGTCCTGAGCGCGACACAGAGTACTATCGACAGCAGCCGCGGCACGAGGTCTGTATGCCTAGTTTGTGTATTGCAATGATGGGCTTTAAGGATTTGTCAAACCGTATGCTTTTTGCAATCTACAGACAGATTACAAGTAAACGCAGACCGCATCACGCATGAACAATATTGTCGGTCTCAATATATTTTGTACAATATAGTTTGTACTAAGCGGTCTGATTGCTCTTTCTAAGCCTCTGTGAAAAATCCTTTAGATATGGCATGAGATGAACGTGTGTGAAGTTTTGGAGATTGATTTTTTATGTGGATTGTGTGTGGATGTAAGTGTATTTTAAAGTGGGATAGGGACAATTTAGAGATGATGATTTGATTACTTAATTGATTTAATTCTACTCAGAAATTCATAAAAAAGATTGGCTACCATGTGAATTGGTATAATTCTAAGACACTTTTTTGACAATTGTTCAAGAATTTGGCACACTTACGGTCTGCCGTCCAGTCCATACAAAATTGCCGGCATCCGGTGAATTTTGTTTGGACCGAACCGCTACCAGTGCGCCAAATCCTTCATCTATCTGATAGTCTACCAGCCGTAGGTACTTGTCAGTTTCTTGTAAGGGATTTCTTGTTTGTGTCAAGTGAATAATATTCCTAATTGATTAATTTTAAATTATTAATTGCTAATTTTATCATTATAATAGCATCTGAAAAAAACTATTACCTATATGTATGAATGAATATGATTAATTCAATTACTTGTAACAATGTCATTTATCTTTGATTTATTCATACTACATAATTATAGTACGAGAGCTTTCATCGTCTCAATCTTCTTGACAGTTGTTATTTATTAATTGAACGTAAAGCCCAATAAAACGTCATGTTGTTACCATATTAGAAATGACGAAAGCTCTTGTATTCTCTTCATATTTACTGATATAATTATTATATTACATGTCGTGTAACTGCGCTAACCCCATTTCCATGTGTGCACTAACGCTCGCTCCGCTCTGCTCGGGTCGCTCGTCGCTCCTCGATCCACTCTGCCAACGCCTGTCCGGATAACCGGAACATCCGGACATCTGCATAATATGAATCTATTTGTTTTATAAAATTCGTATTTCATATCGGGATATGATTCGGATGATCTTTAACCTTAATCTTTTATGTCCGGACATCGATCTGTCAATGACATCTGGATATCCGATGGAAAAAAACGACAAAATGTCTAAAACTACATTGACGTGTTTAAACCCCATATTTAACTTATAATCTATATAATGTCATTGCCGGACTATTACCGGATTCCCCTAAATTATACCGGGTATCTGGACTACGGGTTGTCTAACATACACCTACTGTCGGAAATTCTGGAAATGATATCGGACGACTCAAATACCGGACACTAATGTAAACCGGATATCCGGACAGGGCAGCGACAGCTCAGAGACTGCTGAGCCGGCGGCGGCGGAGCCTCCGCGTCAAGAGCCGCAGCAGGTTTGTATCATTTGTATGGTTTCACATAGTATTGGTTACCTTGCACGTTTTTTACGTTGAATTTTTTTTTGTTGGCTTGGCACGTTTTTTTTGTGTTGAATGGCTATTGTAATTTTCTTTTGAATTGTGCGTTGCCCTTTGGTTATTTTTATATTTTTATTATATTATTTTTGCCTTTATCGCAAAGTAAACAATTTAATTTTATACGTAGCCAAGAAAGGTTTCCACACACTAGATAAAATTTAAAATTCAACGCTTATTTGCTGAGAATACAACATACAGAAGCAGATCTTAAGATTATGGATTAGGCATGCAACGAGCTCGTAAAATGTAATTTTCAATTTTCATTTATTTATTTAATTCAGACTACAATGCCCATTAAGTTAGTAAAATTACTTAAACCTATATAAGTATTAAAAGAACCTCAGGTTTACTTTTGTAAATAATTTATTTCTTAAAACACAACGCGCGACGCCATTAAACAGCGCAAGAGAGAGACAGAAACTATTGCCCAAACAAACGGGTTTTATAGCAAGCAAGCTTTTGTATTGAACTGCCCTAGCAGAATAGTCCTGATAAAGTTACAAGCTAGCAAGCCATTCATAAACAAGCCATCTTCATGGCTAGCCAACCTTAATTTCAGCATCATTGTAGATACTGCCAGCTAGTGTCCCCTTAAAACGCTACCTTAAACTGAAATGCGTTTATTGCCATTAATCTATTGCCTACGAGGAGGAGTGACAATACAATGAAAAATATATGTGTGTGTTATCAACTGAGTCGTGCCAGTGTAATGTCTATCTCGCTCGCACTTACCTACAAAGCGGCGCGTTGCATATTCCCATCTCTACTGACATGGGAAGCCTCACGACTCAGTTGCCGACGCGCCGACAACAGCTAGCCAGCTGTCTTGCTAGCGACATCTACCATCGTTTCAGTAAAGTAATATCTCTGTATGTCAATCGCCAGTGCCCGTTGTCGCCGACGCGTCGCGCCGCGACACCCGAAGCGGACGAGCGGTACGAGCACCCCGCGATGACGAGGTCGCATTACGATGTGAGTTTGTTGTATTTATTTTTTAATTTTAAAGTATATGTAGGTGTAGTATGAATAAAGTTATGTAGAGAATAAGGACCGTGCGCGACGACAACGCCACAAACTTTGGAGGACGTTGAAATGATAAATGTCTGGCTGTCATTACGAAAAGTAATTAAACCAAAGTAAAAAATATATTTTATTATCCATTTATTCTAGTCAATTACGTTAATATAATGCACGGATACGTCAATTTTGTATTGACGACCTCCAAAGTTGTTTTTTGTTGGTCACTGCGAGCGCTGTCATCGATTCCGGTTTCCCCACCACCTACTTCACACACAGCGAATATTTAGTTGTATTGTTAATTAACTTACCTGTACGTGAAGTACTCTCATAATCATACGAAGCATTCGTCCGATGATATTAGTATTAAACACTTGGTAGTATCGCTTGCACTTACCTATCACCACATAGCAAAATTTTAGAGCTAGATAAAAATAAATTATAGGTAAAAATGTTATTTCCGGATAAAATTATAATAAATGAAATAGAAATGAGATCCGTATCCCGTAAAATTTTTCCACACCATTGCTTTTAAAGTCTTCATTTAGTTTTGAGATAATAATATGATGATCTTTCGTATAGATGGTTTTTTGTCGACACTAAAAGTATGCAACGGATGGGTGGGACTTTTCTACTATTATCTTCCGACGAATACTTCGTATAATTTTGATAGAACTTCACGTACAGGTAAGTTCGTTTAATCATATTTATTTATGTATATATCATCAGTCAGATATTAGTAGTCGTCCTCGATATTAATATTATACACATGTAGCTGTTTAGAGAATAAAGGAAGGATATATCACATATGAGTAAGTTCTTGATCTATTCTTATAAAGAATCTAAGAAAACATATTAGTTAATTATAATAAGTATGATGCTTAATCATAAAGTAAGTATTATTTATCAGTATCACTCTTAACTCTTTGAAGAGCCCCGAGACCATGACTCGTGTAACCGGGTCGAAACGTAGGTAAATACCATTTTTACCTTTTAAACAAGTGAAAGTTGCATAAAATCCCGTTAAATGTGAAGTTTAGTTTAAAAATGCAACAATGTTTAAAATCTTTTACTCTTATCCTTTTTTATATCCAGTTACGTAAATCGGAGAAAATCCTTTTAATGGTATTTTTTAGGGTTCCGTACCTCAAAAGGAAAAAACGGAACCCTTATAGGATCACTTTGTTGGCCGTCTGTCCGTCCGTCCGTCTGTCAAGACCCTTTTTCTCAGGAACGCGTGGAGGTATGAAGCTGAAATTTATATCAATTACTCAGGTCTACTGTCCCTTGAAGCTGTGAAAAAATCAAACTTCTAAGCCAACGCAATCAAAAGATACAGCCGTTTATGCCGCAAATTTTCGACACTTGCAAGGGAATCAAAACCTACAGGGTGCTTCCCGTGAACTCAGAATCTTGAAATTTGGTACGAAGCAACGTCTTATAGCATAGATAAAGGAAAAATTACGAAAACCATAAATTTTTAGTTTAATCACATAATATTATATATTTTTTAATAATTTTAAACTTACTACCCATTTCCTCATAAACGCGTAGAGGTATTAAATTGAAATTCATACCAAATACTCAGGTCAGGTCAGGTCTATAATACCTTTAAGCTGTAACAAAATTATGTCAACGCAATCAAAAGAAACAGCAATTTAAGCGTAATGAACGAACTTTGTAAACCTTGCAGGTTTGTACGGAACCCTCGGTGCGCGAGTCCGACTCGCACTTGGCCGGTTTTTTCACTTTTACAGTCAGAAACAATCACAAAGAAAAGCATAAATATGTATAACTGAAATTCTGTTAAGTACTATATATGCAGTCATATCAATAACCGTGTCGTCTACGGGGTCGAGAAGCCGTGACTGTCAGGTCTGCCTGTGTGGTCGCTAGATTTAGATGAAATATATTGAGAAATTTAGTACCTAATTGGTACTATTTGGTACCTATCGATAAAAAAATAGTACCTCAGCCCTTGGAATATTATATCATAAGTCTTATACACAGGCCATCCTGACGTCAGGTTGGCCTGTATGAAATCATATTTGGGTTTCTGTTATAGGTATCATTCTGGAACCTATGCTAGCATTTAGTACCTAATTGGTACCTGAGAAAATATATATTACATTTTGAAATATCATGATATTTTTTTAGATTTTGGATTTTTTAGATTTCCCATAATTCATATTTGATCCCTTTTACTACTCGTTTTTAATCATTTATATGTTACCGGCGTCATTTGTTTCCCCCCTATGTCCTATTTAGGGCATCTACGAATCCAACAAATTTAAAATCATGAAAATCGGTCCACCAGTTCTCGAGTTATAGTGGTATATATAAGTGGTGTAACTTACAAGACTTTCTTTTATGTACATAAATAGCTAGCAAATCCAGCGAACTTCGTTTCGTCCCGGTCCCGTTTTATGGTCATTATGCTATTCGGGGCCCAGACAAATCCAACAAAGTAAAAATCATGAAAATCGGTCCACCCGCTCTCGAGTTTTAAGTGGTTTAACTAACCTAACTGCCACGGGAACCAATGAACCCTGCGCGACCAACCAGTTTTTAGGGTTCCGTTTTTTGCCATTCGGCTACGGAACCCTTATAGTTTCGTCAAGTCTGTCTGTCTGTCTGTCTGTCTGTCTGTCTGTCCGTCCGTATGTCACAGCACACAACTATTAGCATCACACCGCTGAAACTTGGTAGGTAGGTGTATCTTCTTTACCGCTTTCCGATTCAGGTACAAAAACGACTTGACGAAACTATAAGGGTTCCGCTTTTTGCCATTCGGCTACTGAACCCTAAAAAGTAAGAAAAAATTATATTTAAGGGCGGCTCACATACATGAAACTAAAACCTAAAAATGTTTTTTTACTCAAACCTATGCGTGTGGTGTCTATGGATAGGTCTTTTAAAATGATGTTGAGGTTACTAAAACCATTTTTTCTAAAAGTGTAAGGTTTGAGATATAGACGCTTCCAAAGTGGTAAAAGGGGCGTCCCCCCCCATCTAACTTTTGAACAAAGGAAGTGAAAATTTTGAAAAAAATATGTAAAGTAGATCTCAACATAAACTTTCAACGAAAATTGGTTTGAGCGAAATCGAACCAGCAGTTTTTGAGATATAGCACATTTTTATCAACCGCAAATATAACTTTGTCTTTCATATAACCACTATGAAAAACAAAGTTATATTTGCGGTCAACAAAATATTGTTGTATTTTTGGCTAAGTGGAAGTAACAATACCTAATTCAGTTAAAGTTGGCACGGAACCCTCAGTGCGCGAGTCCAACTCGCACTTGGCCGGTTTTTATATAAAAGTTTTAACGGCTTTGGACGAATCCTTCCTGAAATGACACTGACAATATAAAATTAAAAAAAAAAACATCTTGGCATTATGGCGGGCAGCCAAATATTTTAATTGTTATTTGAATTAAAATAAGAAATTGTATATTTTTTAATCAACGACTATCATAATACCTGCACAATATGATTTTCAATTTATAGCTAAGCAAAAATGTTTGTTATTTTAATAACATGATGTGACTCAATTATCTTTGGTCCAAGCTTTGACTGCAGGCCTTGACTCTATCTCATGTCAATTAAAACTAAATTACTTTCCACCCTAGGGATGGATAAGCTATTTTCCATCCGACTATCTACACAGGAATAGTAGATTGTTATACAAGGGGAGGACTGGATGACTAACGGTAGATTGGCACACCTGCGATTCGCAGATGATATTGTCCTTTTAAGCGAATCGGCGACAGAATTGGAATCTATGCTGCAGGAATTGATCACTGAAAGCAAAAATGTTGGCCTGCACATGAACGCATCAAAAACTAAGATAATGACAAACAGCCAAAAGAAAACGATAAGTGTAGATAGTAAACCGATAGAATATGCAGAGGAATATGTGTATTTGGGAAAACTAGTATCTTTCAATGCGAACAGCAATGATAATGAAATAGACAGACGAATAAGTACAGCTTGGAAAAAATATTGGGCTCAAAAAGAGATTCTAAAAGGGAAGTACAGCCTCAATATAAAAAAGTCAATAATGGACTCTTGCATTCTCCCGAGCCTAACTTATGCTAGCCAGACATGGGTCTACACCGAAAAAGTTAAAAACAAAATTTCATCATGCCAACATGCAATGGAACGAAGCATACTTAAACTGAGGAGAATACAGAAAACAAGAAACACAGATATTAGAATGAAAACGAAATTAACAGATGCTCTTTCATTCAGTTTGCAACAGAAGTGGAACTGGGCAGGACACCTGTCAAGATATAAAGATAATAGATGGACTTACCAAACAACCAAATGGCTGGGCCCAATTGGCAAAAGAAATGTAGGAAGACAGAAGAAGAGATGGGCAGATGACATAATAAAGATAGAAGGAAAGAACTGGATGCATATGGCAAAGGATAGGGAAAGTTGGAAAAAGATGGAGGAGGCTTTTACCCAAAGCGGGATCACTTATGATAATGGATAAGAAATTAACTTATGTTAAAAATACACAATATGTTTTAAGTGAAATAAATAAAGCTTTAATAATAATATAATAATAAATACAAGGGGAGAAAGCGACCCATTTCACTCGAGATGTTTCTGGCGCTCGAATGAAGTGAGAGCGCCAATAATTCGAGAGTGAAATGGTGCTTTCACCCGAGTTATACATACTATTTTTCATCTCTCCTGTTCGGAAAATATAACTTTCCTGTGTAGATAGCCGGGTGGAAAATAGCTTATCCATCCCTAGGGTGGAAAGTAATTTAGTTTTAATTGACATGGCATAGAGCCAAGGCCTGCAGTCAAAGCTTGGACCAAAGATAATTGAGTCACTCATGTTATTAAAATAACAAACATTTTTGCTTAGCTATAGAATTAAAATCATATTCTAAAGGTATTATGTATAATAGTTGATAAAAAAATACACAATTTCTAATTTTAATTCAGATAATAATTAAAATATTTGGCTGCCCGCCATAATGCCAAGATGTTTTAATTAAATTTTAAATTGTCTGACATTGTAGGAAGGATTCGTCCAGAGCCGTTAAAACTTTTATTAAAAAAAGATTTTTTTTTTGGATTCTGTTATTATCTGTGGAAAAAAATCGATCGATATTCTTTACAAAGATTTTAATTATTTGATATTTTCTACTTTTTTGTACAATGTTTTCATGTATTCGTGCCGTTATTCTTTCTAATCATGTTAGATGTTATTAATACTGTAAATCAACTGTCATATTTTGTTCAAAACTCGAGTTTTCCTATCTCGCTGAACTACATAATATCTCACCAAGACATCTACAACCACTTTTGAACATTTAATGTTTTCCTCACAGTCGAAATGAAAAATAGTATGTTTAACTCGGGTGAAAGCACCCATTTCACTCTCGAATTATTGGCGCTCGAACGAAGTGAGAGCCAGAAACATCTCGAGTGAAATGGGTCGCTTTCTCCCCTTGTATAACAATCTACTATTTCATTTCGACTGTGAGGAAAAACATTAAATTTACCATAGTGGTTGTAGATGTCATGGTCAGGTATTATGTAGTACAGCGAGAAAGGAAAACTCAAGTTTTTGCACAAAAAGACAGTTATTTACAGTTCTCCAAACATCTAACATGATTAGAAAGAAAAACGGCACGAATACATGAAAACATTGTACAAAAAAGTAAAAATTACAAATAATTAAAATCTTTGTAAAGAATATCGATCGATTTTTTTCCACAGATAATAACAGAATCCAAAAAAAAAATCTTTTTTTTATAAAAGTTTTAACGGCTCTGGACGAATCCTTCCTACAATGTCAGACAATTTAAAATTTAATTAAAACATCTTGGCATTATGGCGGGCAGCCAAATATTTTAATTATTATCTGAATTAAAATTAGAAATTGTGTATTTTTTTATCAACTATTATACAAAATTCCTTTAGAATATGATTTTAAATCTATAGCTAAGCAAAAATGTTTATTATTTTTATAATATGATGTGACTCAATTATCTTTGATCCAAGCTTTGACTGCATGCCTTGACTGTATACCATGCCAATTAAAACTAAATTACTTTCCACCCTAGGGATGAATAAGCTATTTTTCACCATGCTATCTACACAGGAAAGTGCTATTTTCCGAACAGGAGAGAAGAAAAGATATATGTATTTTCCGAACAAGAGAGATGCAAAAGTTATTGATTGCAAAACATTTTCATAAACTTTAAAGTGCTCTCCTGTATAATTTGCAAATATGCAATTGTGCGGTTATTTCACCAGATGATCGAATGTTATTATTTACTAGTGGTAACAATATTTAAGAACCGGTTAAGTGCGTGTCGGACTCGCGCACTGAGGTTTCCGTGCCACCCTTAACTGAATTCAGGGTCCACTTACTTTCACTTAACGAAAACATCACAATATATTGTGACAGCAAAAATAACTTTGATTTTCAGTGTTTGTATGAAAGACAAAGTTATATTTGCGGTTGATAAAAATATGCAATATCTTAAAAACTACTGGTTCGATCTCCTTCAAATCAATTTTCGTTGCCAGTTTTTGTTGAGATCTACATCATATATTTTTTTCAAAATTTTAACTTTCTTAGTTCAAAAGTTAGATGGGGGGGGGACGCCCATTTTACCACTTTGGAAGCGTCTATGTCTTAAACCATGGTTTCAAAAACCTCCACATCATTTTCAAAGACCTATCCATAGACACCGCAAACGCATAGGTTTGGGTAAAAAAAAATGATTGGTTTTAGTTTCATGTATGCTTGAATATTATTTTTTCTTACTTATTGTATCTGAATCGGAAAGCGGTGAACAAGATACACCTACCTACCAAGTTTCAGCTATGTCATGCTTATAGTTTCAGATTCAGAATAAAGTGGCTGTGACATACGGACGGACAGACAGACAGACAGACAGACTTGACGAAACTATAAGGGTTCCGTAGCCGAATGGCAAAAAGCGGAACCCTTATAGTTTCGTCAAGTCGTTTTTGTACCTGAATCGGAAAGCGGTAAAGAAGATACACCTACCTACCAAGTTTCAGCGGTGTGATGCTAATAGTTGTGTGCTGTGACATACGGACGGACAGACAGACAGACAGACAGACTTGACGAAACTATAAGGGTTCCGTAGCCGAATGGCAAAAAACGGAACCCTAAAAACTGGTTGGTCGCGCAGGGTTCATTGGTTCCCGTGGCAGTTAGGTTAGTTAAACCACTTAAAACTCGAGAGCGGGTGGACCGATTTTCATGATTTTTACTTTGTTGGATTTGTCTGGGCCCCGAATAGCATAATGACCATAAAACGGGACCGGGACGAAACGAAGTTCGCTGGATTTGCTAGCTATTTATGTACATAAAAGAAAGTCTTGTAAGTTACACCACTTATATATACCACTATAACTCGAGAACTGGTGGACCGATTTTCATGATTTTAAATTTGTTGGATTCGTAGATGCCCTAAATAGGACATAGGGGGGAAACAAATTACGCCGGTAACATATAAATGATTAAAAACGAGTAGTAAAAGGGATCAAATATGAATTATGGGAAATCTAAAAAATCCAAAATCTAAAAAAATATCATGATATTTCAAAATGTAATATATATTTTCTCAGGTACCAATTAGGTACTAAATGCTAGCATAGGTTCCAGAATGATACCTATAACAGAAACCCAAATATGATTTCATACAGGCCAACCTGACGTCAGGATGGCCTGTGTATAAGACTTATGATATAATATTCCAAGGGCTGAGGTACTATTTTTTTATCGATAGGTACCAAATAGTACCAATTAGGTACTAAATTTCTCAATATATTTCATCTAAATCTAGCGACCACACAGGCAGACCTGACAGTCACGAGAAGCCGGCTGTGCTGGCGGAGTAGGTACGGAGGGCGGTGGCAGCGCTGGCGGCGCCACTGCGGGGGGCGTCGCTGGTGACCCCACTGCTGGCGCTGCTGCTGCTGCTGGGGATGGCTGCCCGGCTAGCGCTGCTGGCGCTCGATGCGTTCAACTCTGGCGCAGCCGCGGCGTAGGTGAGGGCAGCGAAGATGCAAATCTGAACAAAAAAAAAAGATTTAAATACAAACTAAGAGACGTGAGCCATCTTTAGTCCTTTATTTAATGTACCATACAAATTATTTTTTGTAATTTTAAATAATGAATAAAACTTCGAATATTAAATACTTACCAAAACAACTTTCATCGTGTCTGATCGTCCTAGGTGACTATAAAAAAAGTGTTGTCGGCCACCTTTTATAGCTATTGAACAATAATGAGACAATAACAATATAATTATTCATAAATTTGCAATATCACTGCGTTTTTGCGTCAATTCAGCTGTTTAATTCGAAACTATTGTATATAACCAAGTATTGTATTTATTTCCTTAGACTATTCATGCATGTTTTTTTGTTTTAGAATATGTATATGAAATATTTCGTCTGATTATGATATCTTACTTTGAGACAGCACCGAAATATGCGAGATCTTATCCTGACCGAGCAAAATCGTTCTGTTAAGAAAAAGAAAATAATAAAACGTTTAATTCGTAATATAACATTGTAGTAATAAAATTTACAATCTGTCACAGTGACATACTTAAGCGTGTTTATACGTGTGGACCCACCTAGTTAAAACCGGTACTGCTGCGTTGCGAGTGCTATGGCGCGCGGGTCGGGTGGAGCGGTAACTAAGTACACCTATATTGAATGTTTATCGGGTCGGCGTAGATGTTATCGAATTATGCATGTGATGTATTAATGGATATTTGTTTGCTTAGTGTAATAAATACATTATTCTACATCAAATTCATAAGTACGAGTACGATGACGACTCAACAAGCGCAGCGTTCGGTAAAACCACAGGTTTATGTAACGCTGTGAATAGCATAATTCCCTAAGTTAAGATTTGTTGTAAATTCATTATAAATAAAAAATAATAAAATGCAGCATTACGCGATCTCCCTCCTCTCTTCTTATTATGCATCTGTTCAGTGTGTATAACCGTGACTCATACAAGTAATAATAACATTATTATCACAACACTTGCTCAGATACTTAATATTTCCAAGTTGAAAGAGTTTGATTGTTCGTTTGAACGCGCTTATCTCACTACTATGAATAATAATAATACACACACTCTACCTATGCAGGCTTCGGCCCCAGTACGCCTTCCAAAGGTCCGGGACCCTGTGGTCCTGAGATAGGATAAGACACAACATAAAAATAAAAATAAATAAAATTGATTCCTAAATTCAGTTGAATATATAACAAAACTAGTGATCGTATGTATAAAACACAATAGACACCATTTACAACTGTTTACTACTGTACTGTTAATAATGGTCAAAAATGCACACCAATAAAAATAACTGACTATGCAAGCACCAGGATCAACATTCGGTCGATGCCCTTCCAGTATTACCAGCATAAAGAAACTTGCACGAAGTATGTCTTCATCATCATCGTTATCAGCCACACTGAACGGGCTTCCACTGCTGAACATAGGCCCCCCATAGTTTTTCACACCGAAACGGAAAAACGAAGTACGTAAACAATTAAAGTTTTACGGAAGTACTTTTAATATCTATTTACAACACTCTCCTGCACCCATCACAATCTCTCTGCATGACCTAAAGGTATGACTGGGAGAGAATGATTTTAGCATTAAGTCCACCTTTTGTACACTTTTATTTGTGCAATAAAGTTAAAAAAAAGTAATTTACTTCCGTTGTAAATGTGCAGTATTCTTCAGAATTTAAAACTAAACAAAAATTGAGTTCGAAGAACTGTGAGAGTTACACAGGAAACGATGCTCGAACGTCTTCATTTTTCAAAAATCTTTGCATGTCTCAGTAAATTTACGAACCTAAACATTCACTTTTTGACTTAGGTATACTGACTTCCTGCCTACTGCCTAAACCATCTTTGCATGTCTCAGTAAATTTACGAACCTGAACATTCACTTTTTGACTTAGGTATACTGACTTCCTGCCTACTGCCTAAACCGCTGATCGTAGAGACCTGAAACTTTGCTTTGAGGGTGTTTTCTTTGTTTAACTTAGGCATCCGATAAGAAAGTGTTTTCAAAAATTTTAACCCTAAGGGGTTGAAACGGGTCAAAGTTTGTATGGATGGGACACCGTGATTACGGAACACAGAAATTACGGAATACCTTTTTTTATAAAAAAGGGTTAGATTTTTAGAAAGGGGTAGATTTTTTTCTGCTTCGTTGTTGAAATCAAATACTTCTTAGTACTTGGAATGAAGACTTCAATCAAAAGCAATGGTGTGGAGGAAGTGACGGAAGTGTGCTTAGTTTATTTCATTCTTTTAACCGGATACGGATCTCATTTCTATTTAATTTAGGTACTAAATTTTTATCCGGAAAGATAATTTTTTACTTGTATTTTTTTTTTTAGTTCTAAAATTGTGGTGTGTAGTATTTATAATGATTTTAGTTTTGTTTATGTTGTGTTTTTTCACTACGCAAACTTAATAAATAGCATAGAACACAGAGTTACATTCCTTTTCCTATATGTGTATAGTACTAATATCGAGGACGAATACTGAAGTATAATACGTTTAATAGTTTAGAATTCATTATCATTATTATCAGCCAAAGGACTTTCATTGCTGAACATAAGACATAGGCCTCCCAGGGTTTTCCACATCAACCGATATTACGAGCGGTCTGCATTTTGAGCGATCCTGCGATGTTTACAAGGTCATGTCCACCTTGTCGGAGTACTTCAAGTTTAGAATTATAATGTAAAATAATTTCTGATGCAGCAGTATCCTTTAGCTAATAATGATGATGACTAATGACTATGATGTAGCAGTAGGTAGCCTATTTGAAAATTTTTTTAAGTAGAAAAAAAAGAAATAAAAAATTAATCTTGAGTGAATTTAAAAAGCTATGTAAGTGTACAGTGCTAATTGAGTATCTTTGAAACTCCTGTAACCATCTCTAGTTTGAAGTCAAGAATTGAATGTTATTTTTTTATTTTTTATTTATTCATCAAAGAAACATACAGCTTTTATATTACAGTTGAATAGGTTCTTAATGTTGTTAAAACATTAGCCAATGCAATATATTGTTTTAAACTGGCATGGTCACTAACATTAGATTAGTTAGATACGGGATTGCTACCATGTACCTTATTATTTATGAGCTTCCGATATTTCGGCACTGTTGCAAGCGCCATGATCACGGTGTATGAAGAGAACTTGCGGGTGGGTTGTTATTGGCAGACATATAGGTCTACCCTCCTTCGAAGTCGTTTATTCCGCTCGCCGAAGCCAAACAGTTTTCAATGATGGAATTTTACATAGCGAAGATTTAGTACAAAATGTTATAAAAATAATGCGGATTATTTTGAATTATAGTCGCCAGCACATCAGACTATACATTTTTGCTAAAAACCGGTTAAGTGCGTGTCGGACCCGCGCACTGAGGGTTCCGTGCCACCCTTAACTAAATTCAGGGTCCACTTACTTTCACTTAACGAAAACATCACAATATATTGCGACAGCAAAAATATCTTTGTTTTTCATAGTGTTTGTATGTAAGACAAAGTTATATTTGCGGTTGATAAAAATGTGCAATATCTCAAAAACTACTGCTTCGATCTCCTTCAAACCAATTTTCGTTGCAAGTTTTTGTTGAGATCTACATCATATATTTTTTTCAAAATTTTCACTTTCTTAGTTCAAAAGTTAGATGGGGGGGGACGCCCATTTTACCACTTTGGAAGCGTCTATATCTCAAACCTTACACTTTTAGAAAAAATGGTTTTAGAAACCTCAACATCATTTTAAAAGACCTATCCATAGACACCCCACACGCATAGGTTTGAGTAAAAAAAAAATTTTAGGTTTTAGTTCCATATATGGGAGCCCCCCCTTAAATATTATTTTTTCTTACTTTTTGTATCTGAATCGGAAAGCGGTGAACAAAATACACCTACCTACCAATTTTCAGCTATGTGATGATTATAGTTTCAGAATAAAGTGGCTGTGACATACGGACGGACAGACAGACAGACAGACAGACAGACAGACAGACAGACAGACAGACAGACAGACAGACAGACAGACAGACAGACAGACTTGACGAAACTATAAGGGTTCCGTTTTTTGCCATTCGGCTACGGAACCCTAAAAATAGCCCTTATTCCAACAGCATAAGATACCGCAGTGTTTACCTTGATGTGCTGCTGTCGTCCGTACATTCTTTGAATCTTAATATGATATATAATGTAAATATTGACCAGTTCCAATTGAGATTAATTTATGACAGTATACAATATTTAGTTCGGAAGTTTACGCGAATACTACTCATTGATTACAACTCTACAGATTGATTACGCGCACATTTATTTAACTAGCACACCCACCCAACTTCGCTTCGCCCCGGCCCCGTTCTAATTTGATTTTATACCTCGTGTGTTCATAAGTTTTGAGACAAACTTGGTAGTTAAAAAAAATAATTAAATATTACTGGCTGCTATTTAATTCTTTTTCCAATTTTGAATTTGGAATGTTTACTTTTAATACCTTTGACTTTCAAATTTATTTCTGTCAATTTTATCGTGATGGAGGGGACTAAAGAATTGCGTGCGACCGTGATATCGCTATTTAAGGCGGGAAAAACACCAATGGAGATTTTCCGTGGGGTGAAAACTTTTGGCGTAAGCCGTAACTTCGTGTATTACACTATCAAACGATACAATGAGACAAGTTCCTTGCAAGATCGCCAAAGGAGTGGTCGGCCACGCTCTGTAAGGACGCCTGCGAACATCAAAATCATCCGAGAGCGACTTCGCCGAAATCCATGTCGCACTCAGAAAAAAAATGCTCTGCAGACTAATATTTCGCGCGTTTCAGTCAACAGAATACTGAAATATGATCTTAAGGTAAAGGCGTATAGCCGTAGAAAAGTTCACTTTTTAAACGATCGGCTTCGTAAATTGCGACGCGAACGTTGTCCATTACTGCTTAGGAGACACGATGCGAGGAAGATACTGTTCACCGATGAGAATTTTTTTTAATGTCGAAGAAAAGTTCAACCGACAAAACAATAAAGTCTATGCCAAAAGTAGCAAGGATGTCCCAGCTTCAGCACGGAATGTCTCGCGTACTCATCATCCGGCAAGTGTGATGGTATGGTGGGGAGTTTCGTATGAAGGTGTCACTCCGCTCCATTTCTGTCAACAAGGCGTCAAGGTGAAAGCCAAGAATTATCAAAATGACATCTTAGAGTCTGTTGAAACCCCTATCTCATACTTTATTTAACAACAAATTTTGGGTTTTCCAGCAAGACTCAGCACCATCCCATAAAGCAAAAACCACCCAACCTTGGTTGAGGGAAAATGTGCCGGCTTCATCGCGGCGAACGAATGGCCCTCCTCCAGCCCCGACCTCAACCCGCTGGATTATTCTCTATGGACTGAGTTAGAACTCAGGGCCTGCCAGAAGTCCCACCCAAACTTGGAGTCACTGAAGCGAGCTCTTGTTCGAGAAGCAAAGCGAATCCCGCTAGAAAAGATTCGTGCCGCCATTGATGATTGGCCAAATCGTCTAAGGGCCTGTATTAAAAACAAGGGTGGACATTTTGAATAATAGATATATTTTATTGTTGATTATTATCTACTTAGTGTTCACTGTAAATTTTAGAAATATAAGTTAATTATTTAAAAATTATGCCTCTTTTTTTTCGTCTCAAAACTTATGAACACATGAGGTATTCTAATTTGCCGAGCAATGTCCGCTATCTAACAATTTTCTCTATGTAATGACAAATTACACCCTTGGTATGCCTGTAAACACGGATGCTGTAAAGCATTCAAAAGACCAGGTTTTTAATTACAAATAAATGTGCGCGAAATCCGTATTTTTATATCAATATGCCAGTATTAGTTGATATCACCGCCACCACAATGTGTTTTGTAGTGATTTATTAGCTCATTCGCTTTAGTGACACTTCATCAATATCATCCCGTTCATGATGATATACTACTTCCTATTTAATATTATAAATGCGAAAGTTTGTCAGTAAGGTATGGATATTTTGTTACTCCTTTATTACGCAAAAACTACTGAATAGGTTTTAATTAAACTTTACAATAATATAACTTATACATTGGAATAGCACAAAGGCTATAATTTACAATGATTATTTTACGAGATACGATAGTAACGCGTATGAAGCTAGTGTTATATTATCTTCATTGTGTAAATCTGAATTTAATATTTATATTATTTTTTAAATTTAATACCTAGTAAGTAGTTAAGTAAATGTAAAGTATTAAGATAATCTTAATATTGTGTTTGTGTCGGGGTGTAACGTCGTTGTATAAGTAGCGGTTGTGGTCGCATTGCAGGCGCGCGCGCCGCGCTCGCCCGACGCGCCGCTGCGGCACTCGCTCTCCGCGCACAGCGTCAAGGTACACGCGAACACATTCACATACTATGACATACACATAGAGAGAGGAACATTCACAAGAAAGACAATTAGAGATACATACGCACAACCACACATACCACACACACACGCATACACACACACTCACTCACTCACTCACTTATTCACTTACTCACTCAATCACTCACTCACTCACACCTACACACACAACCAGGGACACGCAACACACACACACACATAAATTCAGCACACGGAACGAAAGTTGAAACGTTGCATAACATACTTAATTCACGTAAAATGCCGCCATTATCATTCACAGTTTAATGATGCACTGTAAAGAAGTAGCTTAACACATTTACAAGTACACCAGATGCATAACTAGCTTTATTACTAAAGATTTTATCCCCCTAAACCGTACCAAGGCAAAAATATTCATTGTATTGAAAACAATGACACCTTGCGCACTAGACCGAGCGCGGTCATGCGTCGCGGTATGGTACGGTGCAGTGGGGAAATATTTATATCCACACAATTACCATGTTTTTGTCATGAAATTTGAAATACGAATGTAATGATAACGTTGAAAAAAATATTTTCTTCGTAGAGCCATAATAATCAATTGGCCATTTGCGAACCATAAAACATTTTTCTTACCATTAACACACCAACACTATAATGAAAGTTTATAGCAATATTTGTGTTTGATAAATGTAATATTTTGTTCAGGAATACGCATACTCGACGAACGGCGAGTGCAGGTACAGCGGCGGCGCGGGCCCGCCCCTCGCGCCGCTCGCCTCGCCGCCGCACTACCACGACGCGTACACGGAGCGGTCCGACAGGTTAGCTGTAGTATTAAACACTCGCTTCCTCAGCGCCCATAAATCATTCATCACCTAGGGGGTGAGCCGTGCGCGCGGTTATCGATAACTGTGGAGTGTGCAGTGCAGCACTACGCCTCCCTATAAATGAAATGAAAAAAAAAAACCCTTGACAATAGATACATATACATACTAAATCATTGCAAGTAAAAGGCAAATGGAAATGACTCAGCGTATGCTGGGTATGCCCTACCAGCCTAGCCAGCGCCGATTTTCAGTCACTCCCATTTCTCTCTAGGTGGTAAACGAGAAGATCAGTAATGGGGGCTTAGTAACTTATAAGGCCTGTGAGTGTAAAAAAGATATAAGAATGCGCTGTTACAGTCCCACGTTTTTTGTTTTTATAATTTGAATAATAAAATCGCTGTGTGCGAAGTAGGTGGTGGGGGAACCCGAATCGATGAAAGCGCTCGCAGTAACCAAATAAAAAACACGTTGGTGGACGTCTGTCACCATTTCTCTAGCAATTTTAGTACACAATTTACGTAAAAATCTTCCTTTAGCCTTCACTCTCTTCTTGAAAATGTCCAAATTGTAGTTGCCAGCGAACACTTCCACCCCCTAGCCCATAGTAGCACGTAAAAGAAATGTGGACCTAAATCGTTGGGTCGTTGGTTGAATCGAAATTTTCGCGCTTGCAACGCTCGAGGTCACATAATGCATTTGCTGCTGTTTGGCATAATAGATAGCCTATTTTTGCATAGTCACGTATGAAAAGGATTCATATTACGGTGCGATCTCTTCAAAACAACCTTTGCAACGAAATTATGAAGGGGCACTAGTATAAAATTAACAATTCCTAACTGTTTCTACTTACAGAAGCGAGTCTTACCAGCAAGTCCCTCAGCGCGGCGCTAGCGGCGCGGGCGAGTGGGAGCGGGACAGGGATAGCGCGCGCGAGAGAGACAGGGAGTACCCGTCCGCGGTGATGGCCGAACACAGAGGGTTTACGAGAAGACCCGTGGCGAGGGTTAGTATGAGATGGTGGACATACATTTAAGTGGGATGGAAAAAGATAGCTGGCTTTAGATGGCAAACTAATAGCGCAGACTAGTCTAGACTATATAATAGTACTACATACAGAATGGACACTCGCCTCCCCTCCCCAGTCCGACTTACCTCACCCCCGCACCGGATGGCGCAGCTTATTAGTCAAACGCTTAGCGGGCATGGCGCGCGCATGTTTCCCAGAGTAGCGGCAATAACAAAGAGATGGCTAAGCACTGTTCAGTGTTTTACACTTACTATCTCCCATACAGGGTTCTCTCGCGTTAAGTCAAGCTCCGTCGCGTTTTACTATCCCCATGTGGAGATCAGTTTGATGTACACTACAGAAAATTATTGCGCTACAATATTTGCTATCTATACTCTGTGGTGTTTCTCTACGAGATCGAATCAGAAACGAGGAGATACGTAGAAGAACTAAGGTAACAGACATAGCCATGCGAATCAGTAAGCTCAAGTGGCAGTGGGCAGGGCACATACCGCGTAGAACTAATGGCCGTTGGGGCAGTATAGTCCTAGATTGGAGACCCTTCGACCAAAGGCGCAGCGTAGGACGTCGACCAAGATGGACAGACGACCTTGTAAAGATCCCGGGTCGCACTGGATGCAGACCGCTCACAAGCGGTCGTTGTGGAAAGCCGTGGGGGAGGCCTATGTTCAGCAGTGGACGTCCTTTGGCTGATAATGATGTGACACTCTGTGTCTATGGGTTTAAGTGTTTCTAAATCATGAAAGTTGTGACCTTAGCCCTAAGAACTCATCTCGATAGCAGCTTGCACTTTAGAAATAGGAAATATCTTAAGACCTTATTTGATGGTTTCAGAACTCAAACCTGCTGTCGGCGGTGCTGTGCCTAGTGAAGGAGCTCGACTACCCTAGCCTCGAGGTCGCTGAAATGGCCGTCAGGTAAAACCTTATCTAAAAATCATCATTAATTAATATTACACTTGAAATAAAATCAACTCGTTGAAATAAATGCTAGCTTATAGCGCGTGCACTGCGTCGTAGTTTAATCACTCTAAAAGAGGATTCGATTGATCGAATTGTTTGATCGAATCAAAACGATTCGATCAATCGTGATCTCTAGCACTAGAATGTGCTCATACAATAACGATAAAAGAGCTTATCCCGAGTCATCCGAATCCGATACGGGAATTCTTGGATCGAAATCAGATTCGGCTGAATGTGAAAAAGCCCTTAGAACATGGCTGATGAAATGTGAAATTATTGCTTTGGTGAATAAAGTTATCGTTAGAAAAGCATTGTCTTCTAAAACTATTATCTTTCCTTTTTTTGACTATTTTGACTACTGGCCTTAAATTCGAGGTCCCTTCGTTTCGGCAAATGTTCAAATAATTCACTTGTTCAAATGATAATCGCAAAACATCCATGTCTCCACGTTCCCTCCCTTTGGGGCCGTCCATTAATCACGTGAGGTCGTTTTTCTCATTTTTGGACCCCCCCTCCCCCCTGATGATATTTGGTGAGGTTTGGGACCACTCCCCCCCCCCTCCCCCTGGATCACGTGTATTTTTTTTGAAGTCTATGTAAAGGCTATTTTTGCCTGGAAAAAAATATTTAACAAATGGCGTTTTGATTCGAAAAACATTTATATGTACTTATTTGCAATAAAATTAATGAATAATTAAATAATTAATAATAATTAAGTAATGTTGCCTAGCAACGGGGGGCGAGTCAATCAAGTTCATACTACAAATCGTTCAAATTTTCGCGCCGTTCAAAATTTCGGTAAAATTAATACACGTGATGTCTAACGAGACCCCCCCTCCCCCCTCGTGATGTTTCGTGATGTTTTCCGTACCCCTCCCCCCCCTTTTAAGCCTCACGTGATTAATGGACGGCCCCACGAGACTCCCTGACATACGGCCTTCATTTTGATTCAAAACTTCCCATCTCGCCCCGTTCCCGCCTCTAGTTACATTATACGAGTAAAGTTGATTTTCCGTCAACAGATGTCGCATGGACGAGCTGGCGAACAGTCAGTGACCCCGCGCCCCCCTCGCCTCGCCGCCGGACGCACACGACACCAAGTGATAACAATTTGAACTTTACTACCTTGAGTTACGGTCGAAAATTCATTTGTGATTGTATATGGCTTGCCATACATTTTTGAAGTATCATAAATTGAATTTAATGTTTTTTTTACCTTGATTTACGGTCGAAATCGAATGGAATGATTTGACATGTTCTGCGTTAAAGGATACTACAAAGCTTTTATTTAAATGAAATTTAAGAGCGTTTTGAAGCGATAAAGTACTTCTGTATTGTTATGGTCATTTTGCTAGCCGACGCACACTCCTATTATAGTGATTTTTTGAACTTTTTTTGAACTTTCCTCCGTTCAGTTGCGGTCGAAAATCATTTGTCAACTTTTTCATAGTTTGCCATTACCATTAAGCCCAACGCGACCCCAAGTGATGTTCACATTTCAACTTTTGTCTCTTGAGTCTCAATCGAAAATCATTTGTCATATTTTGACATGGTTTGCCAGAAACCTATAGGAAGCAAATTATACTGTACCCTAAATTGGATTTTGATTGATACATTTAAGGATCGAAAATGAAGGGTTCAATTTCGTTTTGTTGGCGAAAATAAATATAAAAACGTTTTGAAGAGAAGAGGAACTTTTTGGAAAGCGCGATTTGATAATTTTGTCGTCAACAGTTCAATGCGTTATTTAGAAAAAACATTTTTTGAGTTCCTCAGCAACATTTAGAGTCGTTATGAATCAAAATGCCCGCTCTCCGCCATTTTATCGTCATCAAATCAAACGTTTATCATGGCGGCTCAACATCCCATGAACGTCTGTGTTCGAAAACTTGAGTAATTAGCAACTTTTATATATAATTGACTGTGGAGTTCAGTGGTATTTCAATAAATATTAAATTAGAAGTAATCGTAAAACAGAATGAAAAAAAATGAGTTATTGACCTAGCTACCAGCTGTATAAAAAATAATTTTGTTACATTTGTAGAGCACGTTACATACGATTATTAAAATATCACTGAATTGATAGTACAAATATTTGAGATTTGGTAATATACCATCTCAATTTGAGATTGAATTTTACTCTTTTTTTTATTTTTATATTTGAGACATGAATATTCGTTTTAGTGACTGAACTTATTCATTTATTTATTACCCTTATGAACTTTTGTTAATGTTTAAAAATGCAATTATTTTTGGGATAACGTCCAAGTTTGTGTGATAATAATAATAAAATGATCAATTAGTCTAATAATACAATTAACATTATACTCTGTTCGTTATTATTAAATGAAATTAATGTCTATGTGATAGATTAGGTTATACTAAAGTAAGGGTTACATGATTTGAAGTTGTACATATAATTTTAAGTTTTTTTTTCTCCCAAAACTTGGAGTTTCGAAATGTCCAGTACTTACGTTGCATCACATTGAAATCTAGAAAGAGACGTCGATAGTTGACTGACTTGACTATAGTAGTATTAAACACTCGCTTCCTCTGCGACCATAAATCATTCACGCGCTAGGGAGTGAGCCGTGCGCGCGCGCGCTTATCGATAACTGTGCAGTGTGCAGCGCAGCACTACGCCTTTGAGTGTGAAAGAGAGATAAGT
Organism: Pyrausta aurata; assembly: GCA_963584085.1. Taxonomy (NCBI): domain Eukaryota; kingdom Metazoa; phylum Arthropoda; class Insecta; order Lepidoptera; family Crambidae; genus Pyrausta; species Pyrausta aurata. Next base: position 26,816 of record OY757279.1, on the reverse strand, counting down.
TTGCGCTGTCGCTGTCCCTCATTTTATTGCCGCAAAGAAAGCGAGTGTTTAATATTACTATAGCTTCGTTTTTGGTTGATAGTATTTTTTCAACTAGTTTATTTAATATAAATTGCACTTGTAAAAAGCAACTGTGAACCTGTGACAGACGAGGAATTGAACCCCGTGTCTTACGCTATCCGGGCGTATGCCTATACCACTCGGCCACCGTCACATTAACAAGCCTGTTGAATTTTGCAAGCGCTTCTTAACGCGTAGGCTGCGTTACACGGGGTTCAATTCCTCGTCTGTCACAGGTTCACAGTTGCTTTTTACAAGTGCAATTTATATTATTAAGTTTGTATGGTGTCAAAACACTACAAAAACAAAAAATAAAGTAAAGTTTATTTAAATTGATTCAGCAGAGAAAGAGATGGATAAATTTTTTGTTTTTTTAAGCGCCCCGTACTAGTGAGTCATAGAAGTTTGTTCACCTGCCAAACAAACTTTCAAATGTGGTGGATACTATCAAGATCACCGCCGCCTTACCTTACCACCTTAAGAGCCAAAACCGTTTGCACATCGCGTCGTGTTTTGATTGGAGTGCTGCCCATTCTTGGGTCATGTGTGCAAGCGATTTTCGTTTGGAAGTGGGGCAGAGACTGTGCGAAAGAAAAATCTACCAAAAGACAAACAAGTTTAAGTATGTAATTGAAAAAAAAATGTGCAACTGTACATTCGCGAGACTGTCTTGGAATGGTTGAAATAATACGGTTTTAAAATGTACGAAAGGCCTATTGCCCGAGCTGAAATTCTAATGAAGACTTCCCACTCGCTCCCTCAACTGTCGAACCGAATATATCCATCTCTTTCTACAAGGCGATTCAAAACAACGGTTACAAATTAGAGGAGAATTCAGAATGAGTAACTTAACAACTATATCCTAGAAAAATTGGTTAAAATATAAAAAAAAATACTCCATAGAAATCAGACAGGTCACGCACGTGGCCGATTTATTATAGGAAGTCAATATTTTTTTTGCCGCTATCCTATGTTTCTAGGATATAATTGATTTGTTACTGGAAGATTTGAAACACCTTGTGTACGATGATACTAGATAGATACTCACCGGCCGAATAATTGAGATGGTATATTAAGACACGAGGCCCGCGACCGATTATATTATGCTTTAATACCGATGCGATATGATCGTCTTTTCCTTACCACGGTCGCCGCGGTCTTACGAAATAATTAGTGTAATGTACTGATTAAATAATAAAATAACTTGCCGTGATTGTTTGTGTTTTATTACGATTACAAGAAAAGAAAAAACATTTTTTATTGCGACTTGATTTTTGTTGTTGCCATTTTCTTCTTTTTTATATTTCTACCATTTATGTTGCGTTTACGTTTTCTTTGTTTCATTTTTTATTTTTCTTGTTTCATTTATAACGTTATATGTTGCTTTTGCGTTTCCTTGACGCATTTTTTATTTTTACTTGTGCCATTTATAACGTTTTAATTTCGGTTTACGATTATAGATAGTGCCATCCACGAAGGCGCGCCCCACTCTTTTTTTGATTGAGGAAGGTGCGGGGTTGCGAGCCGGCCGTCAGTCAAAAATTCAGACTCGTCACGAAAGTGGCTCTACTTAAATTATTTTTAAAATGTCAAAGAAAACCCAGTGTGTTGTACTAAAAAATAAACCTGGTATAATCTTCTGTCATTTTTAAATTTACTTAAATAATTATAATGGTAACTTAAACACCATAAACAACAAATTTATTAAAAAAAACATGTGGTACTTATAAAATTACCGGGGTGTACTCTATCGGGGAAGGCTATAAAACATCACGCTAGGACCAACGTGTACGAAGAAATAACAATTCAAGCATATGAAGTCCCGGTGGACCGATAGTTCTCTCATAAAGAAACTTTTTTAATAACTTTTAAAATGTTATAAAACGTTCTTACGTGTTTCGTTTACTTCAATAGTAAAAACCGGCCAAGTGCGAGTCGGACTCGCGCACTGAGGGTTCCGTGCCAACTTTAACTGAATTAGGGATTCTTACTTCCACTTAGCCAAAATACCACAATATTTTGTTGACTGCAAATATAACTTTGTTTTCCATAGTGTTTGTATAAAGACAAAGTTATATTTGCGGTTGATAAAAATGTACTATATCTCAAAAACTGCTAGTTCGGTTTCGCTCAAACCAATTTCATTGAAAGTTTATGTTGAGATCTACATTACATATTTTTTTCAAAATTTTCGCTTCCTTAGTTCAAAAGTTAGATGGGGGGGGGGGACGCCCATTTAACCACTTTGGAAGCGTCTATACCTCAAACGTTAGACTTTTAGAAAAAATTGTTTTTGGAACCTCAATGTCATTTTAAAAGACCTATCCATAGACATCCCACACGTATAGGTTTGAGTAAAAAAAAATTTTTGGTTTTAGTTTCATGTATGGGAGCCCCCCTATAATATCATTTTTTCAAAATGTTTGTACCTGAATCGGAAAGCGGTAAAGAGGATACACCTACTTACAAAGTTTCAGCGGTGTGATGCTAATGGTTTCAGAATAAAGTGGCTGTGACATACGGACGGACAGACAGACAGACAGACTTGACGAAACTATAAGGGTTCCGTTTTTTGCCATTCGGCTACGGAACCCTAAAAATGTTACGGGTGCAATTAAAAAAAAAAATATTACTCGTCTAGTAGCTAACCATACCTACTTGAAACTATATCTAAGTAGAGTATCTTTCCCTTTGAGTGTATTTTTTGTAGTGTGCTTGTCATTCATAAGTCATTATGATGTTCCAAATTCAATTCAAATGTTGGAAAAAGCTTGCACACATGTACTATAAACGATTTGGACGAGTGGAGGGGCGCGCCGTCGTGGATGGCACTATCTATACTTTGATAAATTTTCTGTTTTTACTTGTGCCATTTATTTTATGTTGCGTTTACGTTTTCAATCATTTTTTTTTATTTATTGATGCCATTCATATTTTTATGTTGCTATTCGTTTTGTTTTATTTAATTATTGCGCATTTTTTTTGCTTTGTGTGTTTTTTCTTTTGTTGTTTTTTTTTTATTCGTACTTTAAAAATTAAGGAACAGAGTGGCCACTTGGGCGTTGCGAAGTAACTAAACTCATATACAACGATATCTCATGTTATGTGGTAAGTACGTATACAAAATTACTAAATTATGATTCTGGGATTTTGTATTTTCAACTTTACACGCGTTTGCACATACTGTCCTACTGGTATGCACGGCAATGATACTTCTGCAAAAGTGCACAACACAAATTCAAACCACAACTATTTTATTGTTTTATAATTAATTAAAAATATATATGTTACTACCTCATATTTGAGGTAAGGCCTTTGCCCAGCAGTGGGATGCTTACAGACTAACTTTACTTTTACTTATATATGTTTAACAACAATTGAATAAAAAATACGAAAAAGTGGCATCCCACGAACTGACATTATTGTCCATCTAATTAAAAATCAAGATCGTGCCACCCAGGGGTGATCACTTTCGTGTCGGTGAGAGCTCACGCACACATAGACAAAATTATAGTAGTTGATTTTTTTTTTTTTTTTTTTTTTTTTTTAATACTGGGTTTCACGGCTCTGGGTTCTAGCCCTTTTAAGCCATTCGTTTGTCATTCTATCCGTCAGTCAGTTGCTTTGCTGTCAGTTTGTTTACATCATTCCTTGAGGTTTCGTTCAATTCAATTTCTTAATTCTTCTTGAAGGCTTGAAGGCAGTTAAAGTTTGAATTTATTGATAGTTGCATTCTTCTTTGTCTAAGTGTTTGTTTATCTCTAATACATCATCTTGGATCTTCTAAATCGTGCCAACAGTAGACACTATGAAATTGTATATAGACTTGAAAAACTTTGGATTTCCAAGTATGTCCTGAAGTTCACGGGGAATTGGTTGCGGATGGCACAATTGCTCGAGTTCGGCAATCATTGAGAGTCGTTGCAGACCGAATCTGGTGCATTCCATTAATAAGTGACTCAGGTCCGCAGCAGCTTCTCCACTGCAATATGTGCAATTTGCGCTTGAAATGATCCTCAATCTTGCCAGGTGAGCTGGAGTGTGACAGTGGCCAAACCTTAATCTGTTGATGACAGTAATAAACTTTCTGCTGTCGATGTTATTATTATTGCGATGGTACCAAGGTTTGGCGGGCGGGCTTCCTTGGATCTTAGCGTACCACTTTCCCTTTTCTGCACTTGTTGTAATCCAATAATCATGCCACAACTTTTTCAGGTCTTCATTTATATCTGCTCGATAATCAGTATGGGGAACCTTCATAGATGCTGAATGATCCAAATCAAAGCTATTTCTTGCTGCTCTGTCAGCTATTTCATTCCCACTGATGCCACAATGTGAAGGTACCCACAAGAAGCTTATGTTCCTGCCGGTAAGTCTAACTATTTCACAAATTTGATATTTTATTTGATAGATTAAATAATTTAAATTAAATTTATGTGAGTTGTTTTCTAAAGCTAGAAGCACACTCTTAGAGTCAGTTAAAATGAGAATATTAGATGAAGTGTCAGAATCATTAATATGTTTTAAGGCTAAGAGAATAGCATAACTTTCAGCAGTAAAAATACTACATCGGTAATCAATTTTAAAACTTTTAACTAATTTATGTTGAGGATCATAAAATGCAGAATTTACACCATTCTCTGATTTGGAACCATCAGTATAGACTTTATAATATGCTTTGTTATCAAGAAATTGATCCAGTTCACTCTGGTTATTAACTTTTTCCCATATAATGGTAAAATAGTTATTGACTAAGACATCATAACTTATCTTGTATAGTGGCCATGGCTTATCTATATACATATTTACAGTCATATAATATATGTACATTGCGATTCTAAGTAACTGTGGAGTGTGTCCTGATATCAATTCAGAACCTGTCACTCGTGAGGATAGGGATGAACTGATCTCTAGCGATTGTGTAGGCAATATTCGATTCAAAACAGACTTGTTATCTGAGGAAATGAGTTTGAGACAGAAGTTTGAAGCTAATTGAATGCGTCTTATAACAAGTGGAGGAATGCAAGACTCACACTGCATGGCATTAATGGGAGTAGAACACATGGCTCCTGTTATTATTCTTAGTGCCTTGTTTTGAATAATATCAAGTTTTCTTAACAAAGTTACACTACAGTTCATGTAAGCTAAAGAGCTGTAATCAAAGTGGCTACGTACTAGACTTTTGTATAGCATGGACAGAATCTTGGGATCAGAGCCCCAATTTACACCTGCTAGAGAGCGTAATATGTTTAAGGCCTTGGTTGAATTTTTAATAAGTAGATTAATATGACTTTCAAATGTCCAATTCACTCCTAGGAATTTTTTCTCAGCTATCCATGGGAGAGGTTTTTTATCATAGTAGACTTGAGAGCTGCAATCAGTAAACTTTTTGGAAAACAGCATTACACCACTCTTATGAGGGCTGATGTCAAGTTTTAATTTATCATGGTAGTAATGGTGAATCTCAACTAATGCCCTATTTAAACTATCTACAGCAATATTTACATTGTTATTTACAGTATAAATTAACAAATCGTCTGCAAATTGAAGGAACTTAACATTAACTTGATTTAAGTATTTACATATTTGGCTAGTATACAAATTGTACAGTAAAGGCGAGATACAGGCCCCTTGCATTATCCCTTTATATACATATTTTGGTCCATGAAGAATATTATTATACCTTATGAACATTACCCTATTATATAAAAAGTTGAAAATCCATTTACAGACATCACCTGGTATGCCGATAGTGCTCAAGATGCTGACTAAGATTGACGGGTCTATGTTATCGAATGCCCCCTGCACATCAAGGAAGACACAGGCTGTTGAAGAAAGACTATGAAAAGAGTTCCTAATATCAGAAATCAGTGCTGTAAAGCTTTCTGCTGCGCTTCTACCTTTTCTGAATCCAAATTGTTCATTTGGTAAGATATTATTTGACTCTATATAATGATCCAATCTAGTTTTTAACATACATTCAAAAATCTTACCTATACAAGAAGCTAGGGAAATAGGTCTGTATGAATTACAGTCATTAGGAGGTTTATCAGGTTTTAAAATAGGGATAACACATTGAGTCTTCCATGATTCTGGAATGGCCTGTTGTTGCCAAAGTAGATTAAAAATCTTTAATAACAATTGCTTAGCTTTGAAATGAAGGCGGTGAATGAGCTCATAAGGAATCTCATCTAATCCAGGACTTGTGTTTTTTCTTGATCTTAGGGCAGTATCAAACTCTTTCTCAGAGAAGGGTTGCGAAAGAAATGTTGCTTTGCTGTCGTCATTTTGTGAAAAATATTGTTGCAATAAAGAATTATTTATGTTTTTTTCAGGAGGAGATGTTGGAGCATATTTGTCGAAAAAAGAGGGAATCCATTCATCATTCTTCGGCAGTTTCTGAATAGGCAAGCGCTTAAACCTCTTCATATAATTCCAAACCATGCTTATAGGAGTATATCTATTAAAAGACTCACATAATGACGTCCAACTGGATTTCTTTTTTTCACTTAAAGTTTTCTTTTTAAAAGCATCTAATTTTTTATACTCAATGTAGTTGTCAATACTTGGGTTACGTCTATAGAAATTTAAAGCTTGTTTACTTTCCTTTACTACTCTATTACATTCATCATCCCACCATGGAACAGGTTTTTTAAAAATGTGGGGAGTCGATTTTACAATTTTTGGTATACATTTATCTCTAATACTAATTAAACTATTATAAAAATCATTGTAAATCAATATGGGATCAGAATTTTCAAAATTAATGCTATCAGACATTTTCTCTGTTTCTAAGTTAAACCTCACCCAGTCAGCTTTACTATAAACATATCTATGAACAGGATCACCTATTTCATATTTTTCTACAGAGGTTTGTATGTCTGTTATTGTGGGGTAGTGGTAACTTCCCATTGGATCGTCATGAACCTTCCAATCACATAATGGGGCCACTGAGGGACTAACGCAAGTAATATCTATCGCTGAAGGATTATGAGTGGATGTACCGACCGTAGTTAACGCTCCTGAATTTAAAATACATAAATCACATTCATCTAAGGTGTTATAAACTTCATTACCACGGCTGTTACTAGTTGCGCAACCAAACGCAATATGGTGAGCGTTTACATCACCAGAAAAAAGGAGTGGTTTTGGTAATCTCTGAATTATTTGTTTCAGCTTATTGACTCTGAAGCGAGGTCGGCCGTCCCTGGGAGGAGGACAATAAACACATAGAATACATAAATTACCAACACCAGTCTGTAAATTGATGGCTACAGATTGCAAGTAGTGATAGTATGGGAGCTCTAGTAGGGAATATTTAAAAATGTCTTTTATTAAGATGGCCACGCCACCACGACCTTCTATTTCCTGACCTATTTGACTAATTATATTGTAGTTTGGAACACGAAAATTGTTATGTACTTTAAGCCACGTTTCATTTAATAAACAAATGTCAATATCGTTTTCAGTTAAAAATTTAAGCAGCAATGGTTTTTTATTTATAACACCTTCAACATTAAACTGTGCTAACCTTAAAAAACTTTTACCCATTTACAGACTTTTCTTTGAAGCTTTTTATAAGTATTTCTTGTATAACAGAGTTAGTGAGCGCTCTGTTTTCATTGCTGATGGCGACCAACGCGCCTACGAGCCCTTTACGTATGTAGTCGTTATTTAAAATTTCATCTATTAACTTTTCATTAGAAAGTTTTTCTTTAGTTTCAGTTATATTTACATGGGGAGGGTTTGGAGGGGGGATAGTTACGCTTGGTGCCTTCCTTGGCGGCAAGGGTTTCGAGTTAGTCTTGGGAGAAGACAGTGTTGGGAAATCTTGGTAATTGTTTGTAGGCACAGTTTTGGGGGTAACTAGCTTTTGTGCATAGGTAAGTTTATTTTTCTTATCTTCCATCTTTTGTTTTTTTACTGGACAGTCACGCGAGATAGCAAGATGAGCACCCTGGCAATTGATACATTTGGAAATTTTATCGGAAGTACACTCACTAAAATGATGGTCTTCAGAACAGATAGAGCATTTTTGTACAGATTTACATATCTTTGCACCGTGATTGAATTTGAAACATTTAAAGCATTGGAGTAATGGTGCATTGTATTGGAATACACGAAATCTGAACAGATCTAGATATACATGCTCTGGTAACTTCGTTGACAAAAATGTTACACTTACTGTTTGGAAAGGTTTTACAGTACCATTCTCTTTCTTGGTAAACCTACGGACTCCTATTACCTCATATTCTGACGAAAGCTTTCTGAATAACTCCTCATTGCTTATACTTGTGGGTACAAAACGGAGCACGCCGACTGTTTCGACCGCTGCTGCAGGGATGTAAGCTTTGAGTTGGTGCTTCGTTAAAAATGTGTCGTTCTTTAGGAAGTTGTTGGCGTAATTGGATTGGGAAAAGGTAATGCAAATTTTATTAGCATTTACTCTCTTGATATTAATAATGCCCTTGATATCATTTTTGAACAGATTGGTGGTAACTATAGGATTGTTGTTTCCAATTTTCTCGTCCAATTTAGTGCTCTCTACATATACGCTATAATCAGTCACTCCACTCACCGGATTTTCTCCAAACAATCTTCTATAGTTGGGTTTTACATACGGTTTGTAAAAGTCCTCAGCTGCTGCATCAGCGCCAGGATTCCTGTTTGGAAGTTTCCGCTTTTCAGCTGTTATCCCCGGGGGGTCTTCACCGTCCCCGTCTGGCATGATGAATTTGCCGAATTTTGAGACTACTCCCAATGAGAAATAATCAATTCAGGCAATAAAAATAGAAATTAGAAAAAATCTTCGAAAATCGCGCCTATTCCGTTCAAAAGCCCGCCAAAAAGTCTATATAGTAGTTGATCTAGTTTAAGTGTGGCCACTATTTGTACGAATTAAATGCATGGTAGATTCGTAAAAACTTAAATTACTCAAAAATCATTAAGACTGTGAAAATTTTCAACGAACTACCTAAGTTTTACAGTGATTAATAAAGATCACACAATAATTTTGCAAAAACAACAATTTACGTTATGCCTTTTCGTACAATAAAATATTTGGTAGACGTTTAAGTAGAATTTCCTAGTTGTAACTGGCAACATCTTTAGGTAATTCAAATGTGACATTTGTTTTGAATAAAAACAGTTGTGAGAAAGTTTTGCCGTTTTTCATGCTTGGTCTGTTTTCTCTCAATTTCATTACAAATTTCCCTAAAGTTTTTCATTTCATCCAAATTTGAAGACCTGCGTCTCCTCCGTATTGCTTCTTTGGGTGATTCAAGGCTCATGTACTTACCATACGGTGTTGTGTTGTGAACTTGTGAGTGACTACTTTTGTGCCAGTTTTACTGAGACACATTATGAGAAAGGACTTCAATAGTTTTAAGTACCCTGATCTGTGTGTTATTTATTTCGTTTACTATATCACATATGTACCGGAGGTTAGTAAAAGTTCGCATTATTACGTGACTAGGTATCATCATCGTCTGTGGATGGAGGTTATCTAAAAATAAAAATCTTTATCATTGTTTTATTTTTTGCAGTCGTGTAAATTTTGTTCATTGTTTTGTTTCGAGCAAGTTTGTGCAGTTTGGCTTCAATCATAAATTAATTAATAGACGTTGCCTTAAAACTTCGTAATTTATTGCATCTAAACTTGCTCGAAATAAAATGAATGAATGAATGAAAAAAAAACTTCGAATAAGAAAGAACCTCACCGCTGCCCAGATTCTAATTTTTTAAATTTCCCGCCACAAACAGAATGGTAGATTTTCAAATTTCCCGCCAAATGATTACAGTGGATTACATTGCGACAGTGGCGCACTCTGTCCCTACTTCGCAGAAATTAAAATTGACAGTTAACGTAGGGGTATTTTTTTTTATTCCTAGTGGTGCTTCTTCTCTTTTTGAGTATAAATCATAGAAAGTAGTATAGTATAGAATGACAAACGCGGATTTTCAGCGTAACCAAAAAGTTACTTTAGATGTGTGCGTTCAATAGTGATGTGTATCTTATGGTGGTCCAAGTTTTATCGACGAGGTTACGATAAATCATGTAAATTGAAACAAAAATAATTAAATTAATGCACTTTTAATTACATAATACTTTCTATTTGATAAACAAGACAACCTCATTTTTGTTAAATTACGTATTTATTTATTTATGTATGAAGACATTCTAGCAACACTTATACACGTTCCAACATAGACCTTACCACAGCACAGCTTCGGGCCAGTTGTGTGGGCCAGTGCTGAGAAGAAGCTGTGCAAGAATTACGGTTACCTAAAAAAATCAGTCAAAAAATTTATCGATACTGATGACGTCATCATTTAGTCAAGCCCTAGTGTAAAGAAACGGTTTCTTATTTTACTGAAAATACCTAAATTAATCTATTGGAAACTTTGATATATGGCTGCAAATCACAAAGGAAGTCCTAAATTTACTGTACAATTTGGCATCGGAGTCGATTTCACTCACAAATTTTATAAAATTTGGAATTAAAATTTTTATCAATGATTCATATTTACTGGTGGAAAGTATGATTTTCGGGATTGTATCCTCGGCGCACTTCACAGTTGCTGAAAGCACAAGTCATTTCATCTGAAATTGTTATACAAAACTTAAATTATAATTATATCCATTCATAATTTTTCAAAAATTCCAACTACGGAAACTTGACGTATCCACTAAATCCATTATTTCTTAGAAAACGGTCTCGCTGTCATAAGGTCTTTCGCTGTCAAATCCTATAGAATTTCACTAAGTCGCACGCTCTTTTTAAAGCGAAGATTTTTTTCTTTCTCTATGGTATAAATATTCTTTGGTGCCACCGGTCCTTAATAGAGTAGGTTTTTCTTTGCTTGGCGAATAATGTAAACAATTTTTTAATAACTTTTAAATAATATCTGTGATTAAAATAAATTTATCTATAGGCCTTAAAAGATCGGAGATCTTTTTCCGGGTTAAAATACCTATATATTTCGAGTGTTGTGTGTACCTACCTTTTTTTTTATTTATTTATCAAAGAAACATACAGCTTCTAGATTACTGTTGAATAGATTCTTAATGTTGTTAATACATTAGCCAAAGCACTTATCCTAATTATATTTTAAAATGAATCATTTCGTGAAAAAGGAATTTCAAGATTGCTTACAACATTCTCCAAACAAAGAAAAGCAGATTTAAGACGCGTAAAAAGAGGTTTCATTACTAGAATCAGCCCTTAAAGTTAGAGGCTCTACCTAAACCTTCTTGCACCTTGTTTGCTCGTGCCAAGGTTTCCGTATCTGTGTACCAATTGCCGCTTATTGTCTTCATACGCAAAGAGAAACCGTACAATTAGAATTATTTGACTACCAGCTTTTGCCCGCGACTTCGTCCGCGTGGAATCGTGACTTCTTTCTCCCGTTTTTTACACATTTACCACTATATATTTGCTCCTATTGGTCGTAGCGTGATGTTATATAGCCTATAGCCTTCCTCGATAACTGGACTATCCAACACAAAAAGAATTATTCAATTCGAACCAGTAGTTTCGGAGATTAGCGCGTTCAAACAAACAAACAAACAAACTCTTCAGCTTTATAATATTAGTATAGATTCTATAAATAACGTGTAGTTTTGTGTAGGCTCAGCTGTGACATGAAATGTTCCTGGTTATTTTCCATTAGATAAAACGCATTTTGTGCCTGATATTATCAAAATAGACCGTTTGTATTTTTGCTATAAGACAATAAGATATCTCTTTGATTTTGATTAATCCGTGACTAATGATGTTAACACGTTGGCAAAATATATTGTACCTAAGGTTCAACCGAGACTAAGGAAGGTTACCCGACCAATTATACTCCGGTATTGAAAAATAATGTCATAATGTCAGCATTGCTGACATTATGACATTATTTTTTAATTGGTCTGTTATTACCTTAGAACGGTTCTAAGCCTGGCACTAACGTTTTCGGATTATGGGGGAATATTTCAAAGAACACCTATGGTGGATTCGATCGAACTTTAAATAAATAAATAAATATATTGGACACCAATCACATACATTGCTCTGATCCCAAAGTAAGTAGCTAATGCACTTGTGTTATGGCCTATGGGTATCAAACACAACAGTGGTACCACAACACCCAGACCCGAGACAATGTAGAAAATTATGATTTCTACATTGACCCGACCGGGAATCGAACCCGGGACCTCGGAGCGGCGACGCCTTGAAACCCAGCGTGCTTAGCCACTACACCACGGAGGTCGTCAATTATTTTAATTATTTTACTCTTTTCTTTTGACGAGTTTCTCTTGTGACGAGTAATTGCAAATCCGTTGTAATATACATAAGAGTTTTCTTTACTTTTTACCTTTTCATCATATCATTCCTTTCTTTTACAAAACCCCAAAAATAGCGCTTTAAAATAATAACATGTTATACCCAAGGTCCTTTTCTTTCGTTAGAAACTAAATAGTTTGCACAGTTGAATCAATGGCTGTAACAATGAAGGAGGCCAAATATTTTCAATCGCCTCTGCTATATAAAGCGGGCGTCGGACAGGATACATCATGTGCTTATAGACAACCAAGCAACAAACAACATGAGATTCTCACTGGTATGTATTCGTTTCTAACATTTCTTGATTACTTTTCTGGTGTGATACTTTAGTCTGCTCAGAATTGCGCGTTTAAGACTGATTCTTTTACTTAAATACTTTACAGTTTTTGTAAAGGCAATCTTATAAATCACTGCTCTAGACTTTCAATGAGCTTGTAAATGTGTGAGTAAAAACCAAGATATTTGTTGTTGTTTGTGCTTCAATTAATAATGCTCATTATTAAATTAAAACAAACAAAAGTTAAAAAGGGCTTTGGAATTTTGGAAGCTGGCTCGATAGCCATTTTGCTATTTTTAAATGTCCTGAAATCTTTAACAAATGGATAGATCACATAAATAATTCTCTTGTTTTAAATATACATAAATCGAAAATATAAATTGGTAAAACCTTGTAAACAGGCAGGTTTTTGGAGTAAACGCTGCAAAAGATATAAAACTAAAATTTTAGCGTCCTTTACGCCATGCTTATGATGACGAAACGTAACGTTTTAAGGTATTACACAGAATATATTATTTCCAAAATCTTCTTCATATTTTTTCATAATAAAAATTCCAGACAAAAAAAGTTCCATATATTTTTAACTTTGCGTAAAATAAAATAAAAAACTAGATGGCGCAAGTGGGCCTTATTGTCAAAAAAATTAAATAATTTTTTTTTTTAGTTCTTCCTAGTCGCCCTCGTGCTGGCTTTGGTCGCCGCTGTGCCTCAGATTGGAGACATCCCAAAAATTGGCGGCGAAGTTGTTCAGGAAGTAGCGAGAGAAGCAGGTAATATTTATAAATCTGATCAATTTAATTTATTATGGAACACAGGTACAGTAAGTTAGTACGGTAAGTTCTTAATAAAAATGACGTCTCAATATGACCTGTCTTATCAGACGTACAATACAATAATAATAGTCAATTTCAAATGGTATGCATTCAATAGTTGCAAATGTTTCTTAACACTCACAGTGTCATGTTTGAATTCAATATGAAATAAGAAACCAAAAATTGCGCACGGGCGGGACTCGTCACGCAATGACGTTTCCCTAAGAGACCCAAGAATTTCGCGCGGTCGGTTTCTTATTTCATCTTTTAAGTATGCATGCATATTACAATAATAAATAACAAAATTAGTGGAATAAATAAAAAAATAAAGTTATGATTGTTGCACTAACCGCCTTATAGATACGCTCATTCCAATCGGTTATTTGTCTGCAAACATACAGGGATTTATTATGCTAATCTACCTTGATGGAAAGGTCCTTGAATACTTAAGGTTTTTTTTATATATTTGAATTATTCGTTTAAATGAAAATGAAATGAAATATCATTATTTGACTACGTTGGTTAGTTCTTATTAGAAAACACCTGACGTTTCTTGTACCTTACTTCCTACTACATTGCATCCGTGGTCACAGGCAAAAGTTCGCAGTGTTTTAACTCGTCAAGTATGTGTGAACGAGACACAATAGAAATTCCATTATTATGCGACTCCCGGCAGTCGTTTGATACCTGACTGATTAAACAAGTGTTGTATTCGCGCAAACTTTTGAAGCAAAAAGTGCTTAGTAAAAATAAACCAATACTATTTTATGTACCTATTGTTTATTTACTGCAGGTAAAATGGTAAATCGAGTCGTAGGAGGATTCGCATAGACTTCCGAAGAAGACCCCACACACTCGGTTATTGGTGATGCCACAATATGAACTTACATGTAAATAAAGCATTGCCACCCATTTTATTGATGTATTAAAATAGTGTACAGATACATGGGTTTTTATTTCATTTAATAATTATATTTTTTTCCCACTACCTTAGTAAGATGCGCTCGAGTCGGTCATCATCATCATCATCATTATCAGCTAAAGGACGTCCACTAGCGCTGGCTAGGCTGGTAGGGCCTACCCAGCATACGCTGAGCCATTTCCATTTGCCTTTTATTTGCTATGTTATGTGTATTATATTAAGCATGTATATGTATCTATTGTAAAGGCAATAAAAAAAATTTCATTCATTTCATTTCATTTTCATTCATTCATTCATTTCATTCATTCATTTCACTGCTGAACATAGGCCTCCCCCACGGCTTTCCACAACGACCGGTTGTGAGCGGTCTGCATCCAGTGCGATCCTGCGATCTTTACAAGGTCGTCTGTCCATCTTGTCGGTGGACGTCCTACGCTGCGTCACGTCAGTACAAAACTTAGTGGTTTTAGAATGCGACTTTAATTTAAAGGGACAAAGGGACCCATGAAATTGACGTTTCGAAATGTTTAGAACTGAAAACTATGGCAAAAATCGGAACCCTTTAGTTTCGTCAAGTCTGTGTCTGTCTGTCCGTCCGTCCGTATGTCACAGCCACTTTATTTTAAAACTATTAGCATCACACAGCTGAAACTTCGTAGGTAGGTGTATCTTATTTACCGCTTTCCGATTCCGATACAAAAAGTTAAAAAAAGTTAGTTTCTAAAACTATTTTTCTAAAAGTCTTAAGTTTGAGATATAGACGCTTCCAAAGTGGTAAAGAAGTGGGCAGAAAGTGGACCCCTAATTAATTCTGTTAAAGATGGCACGGAAACCTCAATGTGCGACTTCAACTCGCACTTGGCAGGTTTTTGAATACTGTTTCATAAGTGACCCAACATACATAACTATAAATAGAATCAGGTGTTTAAAAAGGTCGTTGGATACAACAATAAACTTAAATATAGCGTTGTTTGTTGACTACACGCAAGTGTGACGGTACCTACATACGATACAGGGTGTAAATATGTGGTAGCAGAAAAATTGAGTTTCATAAGGATTACAATTCGAATATCGGTCAGAGAGAATAAGGCTGAGCCAAGTATAGAAACACACACACGCGTTTGGTGTAGTGGTTAGCGCTCCTGACTACTATGCCGGCGGTCGCGGGTTCGAATCCTACAAGGGGCAATTGTTTGTGATAAGCACGAATATTTGTACCTAAGTTATGGATATTTCTATGTATTTATAATTGTTTTCTGGTATTCGTAACAGAAGGAAGAAAATTCGTTCCTTCGAAACCATGACAATTGGTGTGTGTTGTCTGGCGCATGTTTATTCATTACATTATATTAAGTGTGTATATTAAGTGTACACTTAAAATAAAATAGAAATATGGTTATAGAAGTGCCATTCACGAAGGTGTGCGGTGCGCGCCACCGTTCGAGCTAATCGATTTTAGTACCTTCTTACATGTGTGCAAGCTTTTGCCATCATTTGATAATTTAATAAACGTGTGGCTCAGACAGCCGGACATCCGGTCGTCTGAGCCAAGTTGTTTTTCTCTATATTTCACGAAATACTGTGTTTCGGACAAATGTTTTAACGATATACTGATGTGACGACGTTAGTGACAGCTCTCAACCAGATTTGAACCTTAGTGACGCACGCGTTTAGTAAGCTATTGAGAAAAAGCTGCTGGCTCAGACAGCCGGATGCTGGCTGTCTGAGCCACCCAGTTCTACTACTTCCAGGTGTTCTACGAAGCTGGAAACTCATCAAATCTGATGTGACGTTGACTCTGAGTAAGTATTATCGTAAGTGACAGCTCTATATGCCGGCAATCAAAAGTTATAAGCAACTAGCTTTTTCCCGCGACTTCGTCCGCGTGGAATAGTGACTTCTTTCGCCCGTTTTTCACACATTTACCACTATATCTTTGCTCCTATTGGTCGTAGCGTGATGTTATATAGCCTATAGCCTTCCTCGATAACTGGACTATCCAACACAAAAAGAATTATTCAATTCGAACCAGTAGTTTCGGAGATTAGCGCGTTCAAACAAACAAACAAACAAACAAACAAACAAACTCTTCAGCTTTATAATATTAGTATAGATTCAATACTTTTCCATACATTGATGCATTTGGGTGACCACCCTTCGCACTTTTTATGGGAATGAAAATACAATTTAATAGAAAATGTAAGCAAAAGCCCCCATTTCAAGCCAATAACTTCGCCGATGAAGGAAAATATGGTAATTATTTATGGTCTCAGATATGATGTACTCTTTATTTAGAAATAACCACTAGTTTCAGTTAGGTTCTACAGTATTAGAGTATTTCGGTAATGTACTTCATACTTACTCAATCCTCATCTTGTCCCATGTGATTACGGCCCACTTGGCTTGGGACAAGATGAAAAAATCAAAATTAATACTAACTTCATTCTGCAAGTCGTCTCCCGTTTTTATGGGTGGAAAATATAGTCATTTATCAACTCGTCCCACCATGCCTACAACTTATCCCATATAAGTCACACTCTGTCTAAGAATTACGATCCGGCCATCCGAAGTACTCGTAGTTTTACGAGTACTTCGGATGGCCGTCACCTACGCCTAGCGCCCTGAAACCCTCTGAGAGCTGAGATCCAGAGTGTCAGAAAATTCAAATTCAAAATTCAAATTTCTTTATTTGCCAGAAACATGGTAGATACATAGATGTTAAAAATAAATATAAGAAAATGTGCAAACATGTTTCGCTAATTTGATTAGCATGCAAACATAATATTACTTAAATTAATTTGGAATCACAATAATCATATAACAATAAAATATAGTTTTACAAGACAAAAAAAAAGCAATGCAACGACCACACTTAATCAGTGAATCAATTTATTAGGTAGATTTAAACGTCAAGAAATCGTCAATGCTATAAAAGGTTTTTTCTAATAGCCACATACGCAGCAACGATTTAAACTGATGTATAGGGAGTTCTTTGATGTGATCAGGTATTTTATTATAAACTGTTATACACATAGCAAAAATATTATTTTGAAATCGTTTTGTTTTAGGTACACAGTCAAGTAGCAATTTATTTGGATTTCGCATCGACCTTTGTGTTGTATCTCGTGCTTGCGTGAATTTATTAATATTTTGCTTGACAAACATGCTGACCTCCAGAATATATAAGCAGGGCAGCGGTAATATGTTAAGCAATCTAAAGTAAGGTACACATGAAACGTCGGGTGCTATATTGCATATAGATCTAATACAGCGCTTTTGAGAGACAAATAGTTTCCCGATGTTAGTGCCATTTCCCCAGACTGCCAAGCCGTATCTCAAAACTGATTCTACATAAGCAAAATGTGCAGTGATAGCTGTACGTACAAATGTGAAATTCTGGCTGTCTGAGCCTAGTTTTTTTGATTTTACTAGAAAACTATTGCGTCGATTAGTTATCAGCCTAGATAGGCGAGATCTATCTAGGCGTCTGGCTCAGCGGCCCAGATGTAAGCGAATTTAGTTTCGCCCCCGGCCCCGTATTATGGTTATGATGTATATCAATCCAAGTCATGAAAATCGGTCCACCTATTCTCGAGTTGTAAGGGGTGTTACTAAAATGACTTTCTGTTATGTATATAGATATAGATTAAGATAAGATAGATAGAAGATAAAGTTATAGATGTAATGAGTATTAGGCGATTATCTATTTCATTATCGAGGCGGGTCACTTCTTAGATACGGTACTTCGCTATTTCTACCTACTACGTCTAACAGAAGTCAGCCTGCGTATAGAAGTGCCATCCACGAAGGCGCGCGATACATTTCGTACGCACGGGGCACGCCGGGCACGATGTTAAGTGTGCCATAGTTTGCACTACACCGCAAACACAGTCCACATCGGAGCTTGCCAAAAATCCCCACCTGGCCATGTTCTCCTTACTTCCGTTCTCATTTATTATTTCATATTTTAATAATTATCAAACCCCCAGCAACCCTCGCTTTCCTAAATAAAAACCGGTTAAGTGCGTGTCGGACCCGCGCACTGAGGGTTCCGTGCCACCCTTAACTGAATTCAGGGTCCACTTACTTTCACTTAACGAAAACATCACAATATATTGCGACAGCAAAAATAACTTTGTTTTTCATAGTGTTTGTATGAAAGATAAAGTTATATTTGCGGTTGATAAAAATGTGCAATATCTCAAAAACTACTGGTTCGATCTTCTTCAAACCAATTTTCGTTGCAAGTTTTTGTTGAGATCTACATTATATATTTTTTTCAAAATTTTCACTTTTTTAGTTCAAAAGTTAGAGGGGGGGGGGGGGGGGGTGACGCCCATTTTACCACTTTGGAAGCGTCTATCTATATCTCAAGCCTTACACTTTAAGAAAAAATGGTGGTCATTTTAAAAGACCTATCCATAGACAACCCACACGCATAGGTTTGAGTAAAAAAAAATTTTTATGTTTTAGTTTCATGTATGGGAGCCCCCCCTTAAATATTATTTTTTCTTACTTTTTGTATCTGAATCAGAAAGCGGTGAACAAAATACACCTACCTACCAAGTTTCAGCTATGTGATGCTTATAGTTTCAGAAAAAACCGGTTAAGTGCGTGTCGGACCCGCGCACTAAGGGTTCCGTGCCACCCTTAACTGAATTCAGGGTCCACTTACTTTCACTTAACGAAAACATCACAATATATTGTAACACCAAAAATAACTTTGTTTTTCATAGTGTTTGTATGAAAGACAAAGTTATATTTGTGGTTGATAAAAATGTGCAATATCTCAAAAACTACTGGTTCGATCTCCTTCAAACCAATTTTCGTTGCTAGTTTTTGTTGAGATCTACATCATATATTTTTTTCAAAATTTTCACTTTCTTAGTTCAAAAGTTAGATGGGGGGGGACGCCCATTTTACCACTTTGGAAGCGTCTATATCTCAAACCTTACACTTTTAGAAAAAATGGTTTTAGAAACCTCAATATCATTTTCAAAGACCTATCCATAGACACCCCACACGCATAGGTTTGAGTAAAAAAAAATTTTCAGGTTTTAGTTTCATGTATGGGAGCCCCCCCTTAAATATTATTTTTTCTTACTTTTTGTATTTGAATCGAAAAGCGGTAAACAAGATACACCTACTAACCAAGTTTCAGCTATGTGATGCTTATAGTTTCAGAATAAAGTGGCTGTGACATACGGACGGACAGACAGACAGACAGACAGACAGACAGACAGACAGACAGACTTGACAAAACTATAAGGGTTCCGTTTTTTGCCATTCGGCTACGGAACCCTAAAAAAGTGGCTGTGACATACGGACGGACAGACAGACAGACAGACAGACTTGACGAAACTATAAGGGTTCCGTTTTTTGCCATTCGGCTACGGAACCCTAAAAATGAGTGGGGCGCGCGCGCCTTCGTGGATGGCACTATAGTAGTCGTAGTGTAATTTCCAACCAGATTCAGAATTCATTCTCCTCGTGGAAGACAATGTTAGTAATTAACCATAGTTTGGTTCGGGTTGCTTAATTGTTTGAAAATATACCTGATTTATTAATGGAATCGGCATAAGTATCCGAATCCATATTAATTTTAAAAATTAGGTACGTACATTATAACCAGGTAGGCACCGGGCGTCTTCAGTTGAATAATATTTGATAAATAATAAAGTGCTTTTTGCTATTTTAATTTAATTGACGACGCGTTTGGTGTATTGTTTAGCGCTCCTGACTAGCACGCCGGCCGTCGCGGGTTCGAATCCCGCAAGGGGAAAATGTGTGATGAGCTCGATCATTTGTACCCATGTCATGGATGTTATATGTATTTAAGCATAGCTGGGCATTAACTCGTTAATCCGTTAATCGTTAATTAACGAAGTTAACATTTTGATTAACGGATTAACTTTTAAGTTAACTTTCAAAAATGTTAACGGACACGTTAACTTCCGTTAATATGCAGCTAAGTCCGTTAATCGTTAATCCAATGCCTACTGTTTACCGCACGGCACCGCGGCGCGGCGCAAAAAACAGGTGCATACAAGTAAGTTTTTCGATAATTCTGTCACACAGTCTATTGAAAAACCAAAAAGCTCCAACTCTCTAACGAGTAAAGCGCAAAGTCTCGTTCAAATGTGGCTGGACATGAAATCAAAAGACTCGTTCAACGATACTGCATTTCTCGGGGAACAGATATTCATAAATGTATTCATTAAATACAATATCGCTATACCCTCAAGTACTGCAATTGAACGGCTGTTTTCCACGGGTGAAAACATTTTAACATCAAAACGAGGATCGCTTTTTGTTTGTAATTTTAATAAATTTTAATACAGTATTTTGAAATTATAAAAAATAATTATTAAAGGGGTATTTGTCACCGGTACTCAAAGACCTTCAGAAGCTGTTTAATTTCCGTGCTGCTAGAGGGCATCACACCTGAGGCATGGAACAGGAGTGTGGTGGTGTTGTTCTTCAAAAAAGGAGACAAAATCTTATTGAAGAACTTTAGACCCATCTTACTCCTGAGCCATGTCTACAAGCTGCTCTCAAGGGTCATCAAGAATCGTCTCGCACGTAGGTTTGATGACTTCCAGCCTCCCGAACAAGCCGGATTCCGAAAAGGGTATAGTACCATAGTCCACATCCATACGCTTATGCAAATTATACAGAAGTCAGAGGATTATAATATGCCTCTATGCTTAGCGTTCGTGGACTGTGAGAAGGCCTTTGATTCGATCGAAACTTGGGCGGTGCTTCTGTCTCTTCAGCGGTGCCACATAGACTATGACATTGTCTATTATGACAACGCCACCATGTCAGTCCGAGTACAGGAACAGAATACGAGGGTGATTCCACTGCGAAGAGGTGTAAGACAGGGAGACGTTATATCTCCGAAACTCTTTACAGCGGCACTGGAAGACGCCTTCAAGCTCCTGGAATGGGAAGGATTCGGCATCAATGTCAATGGCGAATACATCACACACCTCCGGTTTGCCGATGAGAACATATTATAGTCATAGAGTAAGATCCCAGGGCCCCCAGACGTTCCTTATTTTTGAAGTAATGAATTTTACATTAAAGACACTCTTATATGTGTTTAAGAGTGTGTGCATGCTCGCTAGCTTGGCTAAGCGGCCCGTTCGCAGGTAGCAGGTAGGAAAGGTAGACAAAAACATAACTAACTTTTGTTAAATTCGAAACACTGATTTTTATATATTATGTCACACAGAATATTATTAAAAATAAATATTTCATATTGACAGACCGTTTCTGTGGGCCGCAATTCTTCCCAGACGCTTTAAATTTTATTTAAAAAAAAATGAACTTTTCTAACATTCGAAGTCTTCAATTTTAAATATGATCCTTGGGGCACTATTTTATTACCTTTTGTGGACAGCCAGACCAATCCAAAGGGCCAGACATTCTACCAGACACAATTAAAATTGTAATTAAGAATATGAAACATGATAATTCACACGTTTGGATATTAACCGGTGTTGGCAATAAGCAAAGATAAGTTTGTCGACATAACCAAAATCTATGAGAACTTGGGATCATCTCTATGTAGAAGCTTGCCAGGATTCCATGCTTTCACAGGGTGTGACTATAACCCTGCTTTCTTCAAGAGCGGAAAACAAAGACATTTCAATATATTATTGAAGAAAAATGTAGAATAGCAACAAGCCTTTCTCCAATTCGGTGAAGTACAATTATTTACTGATGATGACACAAAACGTGAAGTATTCGATGAAATGCAAAAATTTATTTGCGATGTGTACAATGTCCACGGAGTACACGATGTGAATGCTGCTAGGCTTCAACTTTTCATTGATACTTACACAGTATCTGACGTGAGGGAAAAATTTAAAAGAAAAAGTGTGAGAAACATTGATTCATGTAATTTGCCACCCTGCAAAAGCGAACTACTCCAGCAATTCTGTAGAGCAAACTATATCGCAAGTATATGGAATAATGCACATACACAAAATTTACCTGGTTTCAGTCCAGAGAATAATGGGTGGACGTTGGATGAGAACCAATATCAATTTTACTGGTTTGATGGCGATCAGTTACCAAGTCTTGTCAGTGAATTACTCGAAAATGAATCAGGTACATTAAGTTCACATCAAATTAATTTCTTATATGTACGGAAATTCATTCATATCTTCAATAATTTTATTGAATTTTCAGAAGATACAAATAACGATAAAAACAATGGTGACGACTTGAATATTGATTTGATGAAAGTCGAAACTAATATGAAGCTGACAATGAAGATA
The DNA here is from genome assembly GCA_963584085.1 of Pyrausta aurata. Taxonomy (NCBI): domain Eukaryota; kingdom Metazoa; phylum Arthropoda; class Insecta; order Lepidoptera; family Crambidae; genus Pyrausta; species Pyrausta aurata. The sequence goes on along the minus strand of OY757279.1, from coordinate 4,125 downwards.
AAGACTTAATTAGATACTCATGGAAAAGAATATTTTTACAAAATTTCTGTATTTTTTTATTATTATAATAATAATAAATTGTCATTTTGGTCTCAATAATTGTTGTTGAAAATATACTTAATAATTTGTTGTTGAAAACGTACACTTTGTAGGCAAAAAAAAAATGTTTCTGGGGACTTAATTACAATTTTAATTGTTTCTAGGAGAATGTTTTACCCTTTGGATTGGTCTGTCTGTCCACAAAAGGTATTAAAATAGTGCCCCAAGGATCATATTTAAAATTGAAAACTTCGTAATGTAATGTAAGAAAAGTTTTTTTTAAAATAAAATTTAAAGCGTCTGGGAGGAATTACGGCCCACAGAAACGGTCTGTCAATATGAAATATTTATTTTTAATAACATTCTGTGTGACATATATAAAAATCAGTGCTTCGAATTTAACAAAAGTTAGTTATGTTTTTGTCTACCTTTCCTACCTGCTACCTGCGAACGGGCCGCCTAGCCAAGCTAGCGGGCATGCACACACTCTTATACACATATAAGAGTGTCTATACTGTAAAATTCATTACTTCAAAAATAAGGAACGTCTGGGGGCCCTGGGACTACTATCACTATATTATAGTCGTTGTGGCATGGATGATCTGGGCACTATAAATAAATAAATAAAATAAAATAAAATAAATTTATTTCAGGTATCAGAAAGACCCATACTTACAGAATTGTTAGTAAAAAACATAAAAATTAAAATTATTAAAATTATTATTAAAATGGTATGAAAGTATTACACCCAGAATATGCAAACCTTACAATAATTCAATAAATATAAATGGCAATAGCATCGGGAAAAAGAACTCGGGCGCTTTATGCCGCGGAATGCAACCGTATCCAGCGCCCAAGTATCGGCGAGTCCCACCTATCTACCATTGTGCTTAGGATGCTGTTGGAGCTGCCCCGCAAACGTTTCAGGAAAGATGCCACACGCTTCCTAATGATGGCATGGAAACCATCCGTCTGCATTTCCGCAAACATTCCTGATGCGCTGCACAAGCGAGGCAGACCCATCATCATCCTAAACCCGTTATTATACTGGACCCGCAACGCGCTATACACCCGCTGCGTATAGTTAACCCATAAGTTGCTCGTGTAAAAAGACTGGCAGTAGGCTTTGAAAATAGTGATCTTGACCTGCCTACTGCAACGAGCAAACCTACGGGCCACCATATTACATCGGGTGGACAGCGCCCTACGTTCCCGCTCAATATCCGCGTTGTCACACATATTCTCAGTGACCCAGTGACCCAGATACTTAAACTGTGATACACGTTTTAGTGGTGAATTATAAAGAGTGAAGGTAGTCTCAATTGGGCAAGATTTGGCTCCTGACTTGAAAACCATGAATTCACTCTTTTGCACATTGTATCTGAGTCCATGGGACGCTGCATATTTTTCACAAATTTTTAGAAGTTTTATCATTGCACCAATAGACGGGCTGAGCAGAACCATGTCGTCCGCGTAACTTATGTTGTTAACACATACACCGTCAATATGACAACCAACATTTGTTCTGCTCAGCTCCTCAATCAGGCCGTTAATATATAAATTAAAGAGCCTAGGAGAAGTCAGACCCCCCTGCCTCACCCCGCATTCAAGTCTATATACATCTGAGTATGTGTTTGCCCATCTGACACAGTTGGTCTGCCGCTCGTACCAGGACCTCAGCAGTTCAACCAGCTCATACGGCACATCAGTCTCGTTTTGAAGTTTTTTCCATATTAAGTCATACGACACTAAGTCGAAGGCCTTGGACAAGTCAAGAAAACAGGCAAAGACTGGAGTGTTCCTTTGAGTGTAGTACTGGACAGTCTGCTTGAGGCACAGGATGGCACTTTCGGTAGAAAGGCCAGGTTGAAAGCCAAACTGTGCATCATTCAATTTTATGTGCCTGCTTAAGTGTTGATCAAGCAAACTATCCAGCACCTTGGCCACTACAGTGGCCAGCGAGATTGGTCTGTAATTTGACAAGTCCGATGGATCCCCCGACCTGTTCTTAATGACGGGCACCACTATGGTACGCATAAAGTCTTCTGGCAGGTAAGAGTGGCTGATACAGAGGTTGTACAACAAAGATAAGACTCTTGGTAGATGGATCCCTGCACACTGCAGGTGTTCTATGCTGAGGCGGTCGTGACCAGGGGATTTACCCCGTACCATGCCCTTAATGACGCGATCTACATCCTTTGCCGAAAATCTGACATTCACATTGCCTGTACGACCCTCACCACCAAACACCGCAGTCGCAGGTCCAAGAGGCGAGTCCACTCTGAAGTGAGACTGAAAGGCCCCTGCTATCTCCCGATGATCATGAAAGCCAGCGACACTCACCGGCAGGCTCACTGCTGGATTTAGTTTATTCGTAGCCTTCCAAAAGCGCTTAAAATCCCTACTAGAACGGTGTTGTGCAATTATGTCCATTTTGATTTGATGCTGATTGTTTTGACACCATCTAAGCTTCGACTTAAAGACCCTTCTAGACTCGACCATATTCATGTACAATGGACCAGCACTCGGTTTACCAGCGAGCTGCCAGTTCAGTAAACAGTCGCGAGCATGCCGGTGAGCGTCCCTAACGTATTTATTCCATCCGATTACATGTTTATTTCTTTTATTATAACTTTTATTTTTACTGTAAATTCTAGCACCTTCAGTGAGGATACAAATTATATTATTGTACAGTTTATCTATAATATATCTATGACTACTATCAGAACATATTTTGTCTGCGCAACCAGCAAGTTCCAAAGGAAAATTTACATTTTTAAGCTTAGAATGACAGTATTCCCTATATTTTTCAATTTGTGCGGGATCTCTGTCACCCCAAATTACATCACTGATGTTGTAGCTAGCGTCTACAACTTTAGGTGTTATAACATCAATACAGCATCTCAGCTCAATAGGGTAGTGGTCAGACCAAAAGGTGTCGTAAACAACAGACGCATGAGTCACTGAGTTCCGAGCTGCACTTGTTACAACACAATGGTCAAGCCAGCGCTGACAGCCATGCGCGTCACTCACAAAAGTGTATGTATTTGTCGGCAATAAGTCTAGGTCTATGCAAGACCAACATTGTTCCGTACAAAAGTTCATAAGTTCACAACCAAATCGCTCACCTGGATGTGCATTGAAGTCACCAAGTATGTATGCGGACTCGACGCCGCTACTCTCAACAATAGCACTAACCTCACCAAGACACTCTGTATACTCCGGCATATTATCACTGGAATCCGTTGGCATATACACTGACACTACGAGAAATGACCTCTCTTTAAGCACTATTTTGATTGCCGCAAGCCGTACACTATTACACGCTATCACTGAGACCGACGTCAGCAAGCTTTTCCTCCACAACAAAGCCACGCCGCCGTAAGGTCTGCCACGGAGTAGCCCGGCTGAGGTATCGACCGCAGAAACACCAGTGTACGCAAAGTTGTCGTCAATCGTACCCAGAAAAGAGATATCGTGAGGCATAAGCCATGTCTCCTGCAGCGCCACTACATCCGCAGTACGACACAGCCTTCTTACACAATCTACCGATCTGATAACATTTTTGCAGTTGAAAGTAACAAATGTTATTGTATCTTTTTGTGCACTAGCCATATTCAGGGGGTTTTATTCTCGGCATTCACAACCCGTGATTCTTGTGACTTTTTACTTCCAAAATTTATGAACCTGCGATAAGCTATTCCAACAGGCCAGAAATCATCTTTCAAAAATAGTCCAAGTTTTACATAACAATAAAACTTGTATTATTAGCAGAGACGATGCACAGCATCCTGTGGGAGATGCGTCTACTTCCGCCTAGCCTAATTTCCGTATCCTGCTGGATAAATAATTATTGGTTTAATTTGACTTACATCCGTGTCCGCCATTTTTAGTCACCTGGGGTCGAGTTATCTCGAAGTTTCCTCATAGAAGTCTCGCCAGGAGGCCTTAATGGGATGCTGTGCATCGTCTCTGCTAATAATACAAGTTTTATTGTTATGTAAAACTTGGACTATTATTCGGCATGTGACGATGCACAGCATCCTGTGAGAGATGTGTTTATTAGCTCCTGGTAACTATTGAACG
>OY757278.1:9168449-9191449 GCA_963584085.1 Pyrausta aurata | reverse complement strand
TGAGTGTCTCGACGTTGCTTCGGAATCGGTGTCATCTCTCGCGAGAATAATGTCAATCGGGTGTCATTTGGACGGTGTCTGGTTCGAGCGCAATGGGCTGTTTTGTGTAAGTTGTTAGTAAAGAATGCTGACGGCGCGCGGCGATTGCGGCGATAGAGGGCGCTGCGGCCGCTCACACACGGTCGTTGCTCCGAATTGGCTGCGATCGCTTCAGCTCGAGCATAAAATTGGATGATATCTCGCAAAGGGCTCGTCGGAACATTCGGCATTAGCTTAAAAGCTTAACGTTAGTGTGGAGCTGTCGGCAACGGGCGAAGCGACTTGTAAGGAGTTCCTGTGAGCGTCGGATGTGAGTCGTGACCGCACTCGCATATTAATTGACATTAACGTGGAGGTTTATACACACAAAACGAGGGAACGTACCTACATAACCTTTGCTTATGAATAAGTAGTGACCGATCCAATTTTTAGGCACTATAGTAGTTTCTTTCAAGTGATTTAATGGCACATGAAACACAAGTTGTCATTTCATTAGGATAAGCTTTAAATGCGGTTGGCAACAATAGCACCTGTGTCATGAACTGGGTCGCTAGCCATTGTGGTCTTCGCTTAATAACATGTCACTCGCGGAAAAAATGCATTAGAGCGGTTCTCGGAACCCGTTAAAATAGCATTACTGTTTTCGCAACGCGGATTCTTCCGCCTCTCCGTAATCGCTGGGCGCTGGTGGTCGTGGAGGCTCCAAGGGCCATGTTGCGCAAGTCAATGCTTCACAGTTAATCGAGGGTGTACTATGAACCGATTGACGACCTTTATGTTGTAGTAATAGAGGTGAATTTCGATGATCTTGCGCACGCGCACAGGTGCGCAAGCCGCATGCCGGCTGGCCGACGTCACCGCTCGACCGGTATCAACATTACTCAGTACTAACCTACCTGCTGCCAAAATTTTCTACAACACAGTTCTCATCGCAGTCAAGAGCATGCGAGATGCGACCTTGTCATCCAACGGGCGTTTTAGGGTTCCGTAGCCGAATGGCAAAAAACGGAACCCTTATAGTTTCGTCAAGTCTGTCTGTCTGTCCGTGCGTATGTCACAACAGCCACTTGATTCTAAAACTATTAGCATCACACAGCTGAAACTTAGTAGGAAGGTATACCTTATTTACCGCTTTCAGATTCCGTCACAAAAAGTTAAAAAAATACATTTTCGTTAGGTGGTAGTAAGTGGACCCCGAATCCAGTTTAGGGTGGCATGGAACCCTCAGTGCGTGGGTCCGACTCGCACTTAGCCAGTTTTTTTAATGTTTTTCCTGTATTCTATTCTCGATTGACGACCGGGTCCCCTTGAATTTGGCTCGAACTTTTTTACACCCTGCATATTTATAAATGTTTTGAATAAACAAGAATCTTTTTAAAGATGAAATAAGAAACCAAAAATTGCGCACGGGCAGGACAAAGAATCTTTTTGTTTCAATTAATCTCTCAAACAGTCATAATCACATGATTCTTGTCTCAAAATTATTTTACAGTGTGGTCACCCTATTTGTACACGGCTAGGAACTATTGAAATCTATTTAAATTCCCAATAAGCTAGAAATTCATGATAAAGGTAGGTATTAGTTTAAACAAAGTTATTTTTGCTGTCAAAAATATTGTGATACCTATGTTCGTTAGGTGGGAGTGGACCCCGAATCCAGTTTAGGGTGGCACGGAACCCTCAGTGCGCGGGTCCGACTCGCACTTAGCCGGTTTTTTTATAATAAACTTAGAGCTATTCTTTCATAAGCTTTAGATTAATTAAAAACTTTTCCAACTATGCCGACTGAAACCAAATTATCATACTTAAAATTCGGTTTGATGCCATTGTTATTTATTTTAAAAGCTTTATGGAACACCGAAATTTTGGACAAAAGGTGGACTAACGCCATTTGGAATCCTCTACCAGTCAAACTTTTGACTTATGCTGAAATGAAAATTCAGGAAAACTATTAGGCCCACTAAATTTTCCCATAGGCGCTGACTCCACGAGCGAGAGAATCGATCGAATATTTCTATACACTCTCTATGGAACCGTCTCCACACGGCGATATTATCGCCGCGATGCGACGAGTGGCAATGAGCGCGCGAAACGTCATAACATCGTCGCTAGCCCGCCGCGACTAGCAGCGGGCCCGCCGCGCGCTCGCGACGTACGCGCAGCGGGCGCGCTGTCAAACGCAGCGTCATTTCAGCGTTGCCTCTCGTTATTTTTTTCTTTTGCAACTCGTCGTCAAGGAAACGCGGCGATACCGTTACGAGTCGCCGCGGAAACGCTGCGATTCCGTTACGACTTGCGACGATACGCGGCGGAATTATCGCTCGTTCGTGGAGATTATCCGACGATATAAGGGCGGACTCGTCGTGATTCTCTCGCTCATGGAGCCAGCGCCATAGTTATTCGTTAATTCTCCCGTTACGGTCCGTCGACGAGAAAGCTGCTTATTCACCAGTCGATGTGCGAAATGTCCAAACAAATTGTTGTAACGTGGAATACACACAATAGAAAATGTGCCCCTACCGTCACTTAGTCTCAATGGTGCGAGTGGAAAGTCGTTTCACAAGTATGAAGGCTGTTCGGCAACTCGCCATTCTTCAAATTACTAATGCCACTAATAAGCTGATCGATTCGAGACCAGTTTTGACATTGCCGCATTGATATTGCTAATGAATGAAAGTTGCGTCATGCGATACCAATTAAAGAATATTAATGATCTACTTTCCAGATGATCAAATGGTTTCTTTGGTTTTAAGGATTGAGAAACGGTACAATCCGAAACACGAACAAATAATATAATATCAAGACAAGCCACTTGCAACGCTTAAACTATTTCATTAGATATTGTTAATGTCGATAAATTGAGGAAAATATTAATAATAAAATACTCTAAGCATCCAAATGTTACAAATATGACACAACAGTGTACAAGTATGTTCCTATAGTTGAATAAAACGCATTTTGTCGTATTGCAGCTACTATGCTATGAGTAACAATGTTATCAGGAAAAGCTAATCATTTCATTCGCATTACTCACTATCCCGATACCTACAATGTGTGCATTGTAGGTAAGTAAATTTAATTAATAAATAGGACCTAATATTATAAACAAAAGAAAATAAAATAGTTGAATACGAACATACAAGTATAACTAAGTATTAAGATAAGAACACACAGAATTCATATTATGGAAAGGCATGAGAGTTGTTCTTTGCCGTCTCAACTTAAGGTTTTTTAAATTATTATTTCACTAGCCAACTTATTTTGACGTAGGTACTTACTATTCGTAACGCAATCAGTTTTTGAATGTTTTACAAGCCACTAGCTAATTCTTTCTGAGAAGGTAAATCTAATATACAAAATTCTCGTGTCACAGTTTTCGTCGCCACACTCCTCCGAAACGGCTTGACCGATTCTCATGAAATTTTGTGAGCATAATGAGTAGGTCTGAGAATCGGCCAACATCTATTTTTCATATCCCGTAGACGGGGCCGGGGCGAAACGGTGGAGAGGAGCTTATAACCAGTAACATAGGATAATTTAACCCGTTCGACGGGGCCGGGACTGGTGCGGGACGGGGCCGGGGCGAAACAAAGTTCGCTGGGTCCGCTAGTATATTATAACGATGAAAAAGACCGGTTATTAAAATGGAAAGAAGAAAGTTTTAGTGAGGTTAACATCATGTAACATAATAAACCTGCTTAGCTGAACCATTAGTTAACAAGTATTTATTATTAATGAACTTATCATTGAATTGTTTAAGCAAATGCGTGTGCGTGTCGTAATGATGTAAACGTAATGATATTACTAACTAATGGTAAGAGTATTTGCAGTGGATACCCATACCACTGACCACTGATTGATTATGAAACCAATGATCCATCATATGCCTATTCACACAAATCATGTGTGACTTAAAGAGTTAGTAACTGTCGACAATGAAAAAGAGATGACTAACTACCGAAGTCTTGCATAAATAGTCAGATAATGGGCCTCAATAAAAAATGAAGATATGTGACGGTAGGGTCGGGATGGGTCTTTTTGTCTGACTAGTAACAGCCTCCTCATATTTTTTTAAACTTCAGCTTAATTGTGTTTGGCCAACACTTCAGATAGTAGTGAATTCTATTTCATTCCAATCTTTCTGCTGTCTTTTTGGACCTACCTGTTTTTCCTAGCATCAAATAATATAGCTAAGGGCCTGTATCACACGCATGAGACGTACCTCATATGCGAGTTTATATACGTTTACACAACTTTCACTCGTTGCGAGAGCGACAAATGGGAATGGGTGGTATTCAAAAGCCCTTTGTCAACAAACATACAGTTAACGGTAAAAACCACTCACAAAGTCCTCGGTTAAAATGCGCATAAAATTATGGAAACTCACTAAAATTACGCTTTCGATAATAGTGTCTAACTAAACACTTCACGTGAAGTGAGCCGATAGCCTTAATATGTTTAAAGTGTGAGCATTAAACACGTGTGCCTACACAAGGTTCATTGTTTTGTGACTCATACATACATACTCATAGTTTAATTAATTATTTTCTTACGGAAACGCCGATCAATTCAACACAATATTTAATTCAATTGCTTAGAAAATACATAACTAACGCGAACGATGTAACTAGTTTTGGAAATTACCAGCTGGGTTTTTTCGCGTTGAACAAATAACAATTATTGAGATTTATTAAACATGTAGGCACACGTGCTATACAAACAAAGCTATGATAATAATTCATGAAAAGTAATAGAACTATTCTGATTGTGGTTGAGGTAATATGAACGTCCATTAAATACTTCAGTTATTGTGTATTTTACAAAATACCTTAGCCCAGAAGTTTAATATAGGCAGCAAAGTCGCAGGTAATGTAAATCGCAATACAAATAGACAATGAATCAATACACCGTGTGCTAAGGCAACAAGCAATATTGTAAAGTATGCAAATTCAGCGGAATGTGCGTAGGCGCAGCGCGAGAATGCAGCAGCTAGCTTGTTCACTGAACATGTCTTCGCTAAGCACACATTAAGCGTGACTGAAAATATAGTTACTACCTACATCATTTGAAATTTAGTTTATTTATTATTATTTTTTAAGAACTTAATTGCACAAGTAACAGTGTACAAAAGGTGGAATGCTAAAAGTAATCCCTCCCAGTCATACCTTTAGGTCATGCAGAAAGTTAATACAAAATTTAGTCTTACTACGGGTCGTCGTATATTTTCATTTTTACATAGCGGTAGGTAGGTACTAACTTATCATGTACAAAGAAATAACGGTTTGCATCCAATGTGATCCTGCGATCGGTCGTTTAGTCTATCTTGCTAGATTGATGTCGTACGCTGCACTTTTCATCGCACCCTTAAAAAATGAAGGTTTTAGGAAACCTGAGTCCTACTTGAAAAATAATCAATGCAAATGGCAACAATCATCACGTGTGCGTCCGGGATTTAAATGAAACAATCAGTTTCCTTGTATTATGAGAATTATACAGTCAAAAAATAGATAAATTCTTAATCGGAAACCCGTTTCCTTCCGTCGCTGTATTACCAATATAACCTATTAATTTGCTAATCGGTAATGTGTGGTGTGGTGGTAACACTGGCAACACGCGCGCATTCCATCGGAGCTAAACTATCGTGACGTCACACAGATACTTTGAGTGTTGCTCAACCGCGATGGCAAATCGTTGCTTAATGATAAGATGCGTGTGTATTAGCTACGCCCGATAAAAATTCTTATTGGTGTCCAAATCCGCACGTTTTTACTTAATTATAACTTCAAAGAAGACACTCATAATAGACACTCAAATAGGCTCTGTTGTTTCAATACCGAATTATTTATATAGCAAACGTCAAAAAATCTAAATAATAAAAGAGTACACCAAGTAATTTGGTTGGAGATTATAGGTCACGTATGCCTTTAAAACGATATACCAAGAATAACAAACAGAAAAAGCTAAACAATTGTGAATTCTTATTAAATTACAAAAAAAAATGTATGTCTATTCGTAGGTACATCTTGGAAACGTCCTTTTCACAGCTGCAAACGAATTTGTACACACAGCATTCTTCGCTACACACCCAGAACTAAACTGCATTGAACTACATACTTTATTTAGGTAATTCTCGAAGAGATTCCAAACTCCGTGTTAGTCGTTTTAATATGTGCCAATTGAATTCTCGAGTGAGAAGAACTTCTTCCAATGTTACTAATACTAGGTTCGGTCAATTTTTAGGGTTCCGTAGCCGAATGGCAAAAAACGGAACCCTTATAGTTTCGTCAAGTCTGTCTGTCTGTCTGTCTGTCTGTCTGTCTGTCTGTCTGTCTGTCTGTCTGTCTGTCTGTCCGTCCGTATGTCACAGCCACTTTATTCTGAAACTATTAGCATCTCACACCTGAAACTTGGTAGGTAGGTGTATCTTGTTCACCGCTTTCCGATTCAGATACAAAAAGTAAGAAAAAATTATATTTAAGGGGGGCTCCCATACATGAAACTAAAACCTAAAAATTTTTTTTTACTCAAACCTATGCATGTGTGGTGTCTATGGATAGGTCTTTGAAAATGATGTTGAGGTTTCTAAAACCATTTTTTCTGAGAGTGTAAGGTTTGAGATATAGATGCTTCCAAAGTGGTAAAATGGGCGTCCCCCCCCATCTAACTTTTGAACTAAGAAAGTGAAAATTTTGAAAAAAATATATGATGTAGATCTCAACAAAAACTTGCAACGAAAATTGATTTGAAGGAGATCGAACCAGTAGTTTTTGAGATATTGCACATTTTTATCAACCGCAAATATAACTTCGTTTTTCATACAAACACTATGAAAAACAAAGTTATTTTTGCTGTCGCAATATATTGTGATGTTTTACGTTTAGTGACAGTAAGTGGACCTTGAATTCAGTTAAGGGTGGCACGGAACCCTCAGTGCGCGGGTCCGACACGCACTTAACCGGTTTTTCAATGTAGAATACATCTTCATTCATCATCATTCATCATCATCATCATCATTGTCAGCAAAAGGACGTCCACTGCTGAACAAAGTTGCAAACACGCTGTTTTCCGCAGCATTTAATATTTAATTAAAGTATTATATTTTGGTGACTCAGAAATACTTCTAAATCATTTTGCGGTGTTGACGATGCTGTACAATGTACGTTGTCAGATTGACATCTCCAGAATTATGATGAAGAAACAGAGTGCATTTTTAATAAATAATTGGCTAGTGTCTGTTGAGGAGATTGGTTGCTAAAATTATTTAACTGATGGCTAAACGTTTGTCAACAGATTTATGTTTTGAATAATTTATGAGAGGAGTAATTCATGAAAGGGGCCCACGCGTTGTAGGAGTGCCATAGGTGGGAACGACCTCAGCAGCCAGCCTTGCTGGCACCAAAACACCAAATAACGCGTCTTAAGTTGTAAATTACATTTGATGAATAAAGAAGAGTAAGACTAGAAGCTTTGAATCGACCAGTAATTAGAATCTCTTGAACGGTCTCGAGTACAAAACGTATTAGATAGGGCATTTAAAAAATCTATCGACTAACATTAAATATGTTAATGTATTCTAAGTTTTTTATTTTATTTTATTTAATTAAAGCATTACTTTTCTCCCCTTTCCACAGCTATGCAAACTGGTTATGAACTTGTTTCAGTTTATAGCCTCACAAAATCGATTTTAAAGATACCTTTAAGTTACCAATGAATGAACGAACAGTTATGTAGTAAGCCCCACTCACTGAGCCACCGCAACCGTAGCCCGTATGTACAGTCAATCCGTTAAGTTCGGTTGTGTGACCTTAAGTACTCGAGTTAAGTTTGAAACTGTTGCTTGGTAGTTCAACCACCGTACAGTCTTCCACGCTACCAACGCGACCACATTCCGGTGGGTGACGTGGCAAACACACTATGAATATTAGTATATCTACTGGTGTGGTGGGCACGACGAAAATGTAATCATATTCATAGGTGGCATAACTTCATAACCTTTTCAAGCTTTGAATGTTCATTGACACTTAAAAAATGTTCTTTCCCTTTTAGGGTCGTTCGCTTTGTATCATTCCTTACCTCTCATTATTAATATGATAATTAAATAATGAATCTAAATAGTCTGCAGCAGGTATACAGTCGTTAATTAATAAGTTAGACTTTTCTATGTACATACTAGGTACAACAAGCTAAATTATTTCTTAAAGATAGGAAAACAGTTGGCCAAAGTCGTGAATAGTAGAAATTAATACCCTTTCCCTGAGGCTTAATAATAATACATATATATACCTCCAATGTTCATCATAAAATATGCAATAGCAATAATGAACTAAAAAAAGGACTCGTGTCATGGACTCATGTGCACTCGTTTGGTTTGGTCATATTATTTATTTATTTTATTTATTATACAAACAGCGTTTTACAGATGAGTTTACAGTAGTTTATATGCATTCGTGGTTTGCCAACATAAAGATTAATGAGTGAGTAAATATGAACTGCATATTTTTCCGTATTTACGGTGCAAAACCTAACTAAACACTAAATTGTGGTTTCAAAATATCGCAGTATCGGATGCCTAATCAATTAACTATCGGGCTGGCGGAATGCGGCGCAAGGTCGCGCTGCCCGCCTCGTCTGCGCACACGCATGTTACAATCGACTGCTGAACACCAGTCACAATACATGAATTGTATTGCAGAGAGCATTGCAGCAAACATTTATGGACTGTTAAAACTTTTTACGCCTCTCTCACATGTTTCAGTTTTGTTTACAAAACAATAACAGCAAAATTTGCCGAGTGTGTGTGTGTGTGTGTTGTAGAATCTGTGTATATAGTCCTACTACTATTATAAAGGCGAAAGTTTGTATGTATGGATGTTTGTTACTCTTTCACGTAAAAACTACTGAATGGATTTGAATGAAACTTTACCACAATATAGCTTATACATCAGAATAACATATAGGCTACAATTTTTGAGGTTTCTAATGTGAGGTCGTAAAAAAACACATTTTTTGCGCTACTAGACGGGACGAACCTGAAGTCCACGCGAACGAAGTCGCGGGCAAAAGCTAGTGTTGTATAAGATGAAAAAATACTCGCTTAACTTTACCAAATAATACTTCGTTGATTGTAGAGAAATTAACAAATAACCCTCTCCGAGGTTTTTTAATAATCAAAGATTAATAATTGAGTTATTAGGAAAGTTACAATGAATACTTCTTACATACAGAAACCGTTCATTTTATGTATGTTATAAGAATGAATGAATCGGCGAACGTGATGTAAAAATGTTCCGTTCTCACGGCTAGTGGTTTATCTCGGCGATATCTATCGCGATTGCCTGCCGCGGTTTGTAGCATTCCGGTCTGTTTTGCGTTTTGTACCGCTCCATCACTACGGCCATTTACTTCACAATATCGATAATATGGAAATATCGCTGTCACGAACATAACCTTCGACACAATTTGCACAAGTTGCTAAAAGCGTTCACAAATATTTGGAGGTCATTTTGAATATTGATACAAATAATTTTATGAGACCGACAAAATTGACACACTATGTGCACATCGTTGCGATTTATGATTTTACATTTGCTTAAAACTAGGTAATAATACATTTTTTATTTATTTGGCAGACCAAAACACACAAAACGCACCGCGTGACGAGCGATTTCGTGGTAATTTCGTTACACGATTTGGTGATAATATACAAACAACCTTCGGTTAACATTATTAGATAGGTTAGTTAGAGTACCTATGTATTAACGCTAAAGTTAGAGTATGTTAAAACAATAGATACTTTACATCATTAAAATGTAAGTGTAAATAAAGATATAAATATTAATGGTCAAATAAATATAAGGAAATAAAATAATCAATTTAGATTCTTTCAGTATTGTGATGATGTGGCATTGATAAATTTTGAGTCCATAAAGAAAAGAGAGTCAAACGCAGTCTATTTACTTTAGAAGTACTCGAAAATGTGTTGTTTCAGTGACCTTAGACAAGTGGCAAGCATTTACCAAATATCCTCAAATAAGTGTTTGTCACCACCATATTATGTATCGTCCGCATTTGACGTAGTGTGTCTGTACATTATTTTACGCTTTTCGCCAAACGGTTGCTTACTTATTAGAAAATACATAACATTAATGTTGAATCTTACAGTGTAAGATGTTTCGTTGGTTGAGATGGATGTGTCAATCGTGTCTTGCATGAATGAATACCTACGATTTATGACAAGGACTAACCCTGAATTTCGTGCATCGCTAAACAAACAAAAATGTGTTTAACAAGTCATCAGGTCGGTTACGTAGCATTTTAGTGGATTGTAAATAATTACAGGTCACAGATCAATGTCAAGTTAAACTGTAGGTATTGTACACCGTGGGAGAAGGTCAAAAGAGGTACGAGCTACCACCATACATCAGTTATAAAGAGCGCTCAAACACCACAGTTATTTGTAAATGTGCGTCGTTAACATATTTTCATTGAAGGAAAGTATGCAGGCATGTACTCGTAAGTATACTTATTTAGTAACATTAAAATTTTGTAGGTATTTTAGGATCATATTGTATGTATATTTTAAAATGGTGCATAGGTGTGACAAATATAATGGACATCGAGTTTAGTGAATTTAAATTCTAAAGCTATAAATATATAAAAATTAATAGTAAATTAAATGATAGCCTTCGCTACCTAACTACGTAACGTCGAAAAAATTAAATTTTATTTTCTAAGTTCTTCTTCGAGTCGACTGGTAACTATCACATTATTTTCGCCCAGTGCTTCGCAACGTAGATTGCGTTGGCGATTGCCTTCTGTAGATGAGCTAGGACAAACTACTTAAACTATTTTACATACAATTTATATGGAATTTTGTAATGAAATAAAATATTTGAACTTGAATTTGAAAAAGAATCACGTCCACTCTTTCTCTAAGGTCTTTAGTTCATGACGTGCGTTGATGTCTTTTATTTGGCGTTTAGAAGACATCAACGCGTTCTTTTGCCAAGCTTATGTTTGTATTTACAGGAAATAAAAAATAAAAAAGGCTGCAGCTATAATGATAATACGTTCTACAGTATTCTGAGAAAATATATATTTAAAATGTTCATATCGAAACTGCCCTTGTTAATTTTATAGGACATCATAAATGTTAATCAACTTTGTTGATAAGTTTTATCACACTTAGCAGCGAGGAATGTGAGATTAAGCGCGATATAATGACAATGATTTAGATAACGTAGAAGATTATAGTAATTTCGTATATCAACATGTTAATTTCAAAAAATACCTCAAGCTCTTGACCCATAAAATATAATTTTTCAGATTCTGTTTTATTGTAATTAGGATATTTATGTACCAGCTTAACACGTTCCGGGACAGTGCCCGCCTACAGGCGTGAAAACAATAAAACATCTATTGTGTCTGGAGTAGTGTCCTGGAACGTGTTGAAATGTAATGTGACCATGAGCAATAAATGATTTGATTTGAAATCTCATTTGCTGGAAAGAACTTAAAGCAACTAAATACATATTGCGTAGCGTAGGTATGGTTTACATAAAAAAAAACCTATTTAATGAGTACATATAAAACACTCTTGCTTTGATTATACTAGACTTAAACAAGATAATTTAGAAAAGATTGCAAAGTAAGCGCTCTTTTTAAATCAATAGCTGCGTCAATAGAGCTACATTCTGATCGAATCTTGGATAGTACAAGATTCAATCTGCTGGTATTTGTAGCCAAACATTTCTATTTAAGGAGCTTTGCCGTAATCTTTTCTCAATTAATACTAAAACATGTAGTAAAACTTTAACGGTACGTAAACAGAGCAAGAAGTGGAACACAGTGTGCACAAAGATAAAGCGTTAATTTTATTTGATCCGCAGTCTGCTGGCGATAAATTTTCATAAGCGCCCCCGCCATTGTGCGCGAAGGCTTTTCACACACCGTGAGTCATGCGTGCGCGCATCTCTGTGCGCGTTGGCGTCACAACAGCTAGATAAAAGCAACCAGCACAAGTTTTGACTGAGCTTTTGAAACACACGATATTTTTTTAGCATTTCGAACTCCGGAGTTTAAGAAAGAATAAACCCAGTCTAAGAACAGGCGTGGAAGAACATTCGTATCGCTATTTAGAACAGCTGTGTGCAATAACGATTCTATTAACTTCAACAGAAGACGGCGGCACAAGAAAAATCTGTTCTCGTCTTTATTTTTATTCACTAATTCAAATATATGATGTAGTGCAGTTTATCTAACTACATGTGTCTTGTGTAGTGCGACAATGTGACTTTTGCCATCTATTTTCTTCATCACCCTGCGCCCAATCAATTCTCTCGACCTGTATGGCGGCTTATCTTGCTGGTTTTTTCTTGCACATCACGGTGATCCGCACACATCTGATGTGTTTGATCTGTGAGATTCGCGCAGGCATTCTCAGACGCGCCTACTCACCCCCGGTGATGCAATACGATTCGAAGCATTCATCATCATGACTTATTTATCTTTCCGTGTAAGCTTACACCAACACCCGATAATGGATTGTGATTAACTTTTAATGGCTTTTCATATCATTCATCATGGTAGACTTTATGATTGCAAATTATTAATTGGATGTATAACCGCATACCACTATTAATTAAATGTATCTGTTTATGAATCACCAAAAATCACCTCAGATTTTGTGGATAATAAGCACCTATTGTTGCCATACTTTCATTCTGCATGACCTAAAGGTTTGGCTTCCAGATAATGCTTTTAGCATTAAGTCCAAATTTGCAAACTACCATTTAGGTAATAAATAAACTCTTCATAAAAAATAATTAATGTACTATGATTATAAAAACTTTAAATATTATATTATGTTTTTACATGATCTATGGAAAAGATTCCTTAACTCGTCAAGTATGTGTGAACGAGACACAATAGAAATTGCATTGTTATGCGACTCCAGGGAGTCGTTTGATACCTGACTGATTACCTAAATAAATACGCACACAGCATGGACAAGATTTTATAAAACTTATAATTTATGCAGAATTTCTTGACAGACTCATCGACATTGTCTTTTGATCAATTTATCAATTTTGCCAAACATCTGATTCCTGCAGCCCTACAAACGAATTCCGATAGAACTAGAAACTCCATCAATCACTCAGGCACGCAGCGCACGCGCACATTTCACCGCGCATCCGCCAAGGACATTATTTTCTCCGAGTGAAAAGGTGCACACCATTCGCTACCTGACATATTATTTACACGAACATAAATACGAAAGCATGTATGTTTGTCTGTCTACCTCTACCTCCTCTTTGTGTTTGAACCGCTGAACCGATTTTAAATTTGGTATGCAGAATTAGAACCCCGTAAAGGACTGAGGGTAGTTTTGATCCCAAAAATGTACCTCAAGTGAAAAAGGGAATTAAAATCAGAAATTTGCGTTGAATAGTCCATTAACTAAGCGAGGAAGGCTAAAGGCTATAAGCCCTACGACTTATTACGGCGAGCATTAAGGTAAAAACTCCCGGACGAAGCAAGGAACTGCTAGTAAGATATTTGTGTTCGCCCTTTAATTCAATTCCAAAAATGGCTTTCATTCCGAACACAGATTTATTGATGCTTGTAAACAGTCGCCTTTATTGGCCGCTAGAATGCAATTCGTAGCCTTTAAAACAAGACGCAAATAACTTAGGCATCTACCTGGAAATAGGATGTTGAAATACGACATAGCTGCTTATTGATGTTTAAATATTCAAAGGGATTTTAGTGTCGTACATGTCTTGTTTTTATGTCATGGCAATTTATGGCCGCTATAACATTTTTTTTAGGGTTCCGTAGCCGAATGGCAAAAAACGGAACCCTTATAGTTTCGTCAAGTCTGTCTGTCTGTCTGTCTGTCTGTCTGTCTGTCTGTCCGTCCGTATGTCACAGCCACTTTATTCTGAAACTATAAGCGTCACATAGCTAAAACTTGGAAGGTAGGTGTATTTTGTTCACCGCTTTCCGATTCAGATACAAAAAGTAAGAAAAAATAATATTTAAGGGGGGCTCCCATACATGAAACTAAAACCTAAAAAAAATTTTTTACTCAAACCTATGCGTGTGGGGTATTATATCTATGGATAGGTCTTTCAAAATGATGTTGAGGTTTCTAAAACCATTTTTCCTAAAAGTGTAAGGTTTGAGATATAAACGCTTCCAAAGTGGTAAAATGGGCGTCCCCCCCCCCCCCATCTAACTTTTGAACTAAGAAAGTGAAAATTTTGGAAAAAATATATGATGTAGATCTCAACAAAAACTTGCAACGAAAATTGGTTTGAAGGAGATCGAACCAGCAGTTTTTGAGATATTGCACATTTTTATCAACCGCAAATATAACTTTGTCTTTCATACAAACACTATGAAAAACAAAGTTATTTTTGCCGTCGCAATATATTGTGATGTTTTCGTTAAGTGAAAGTTAGTGGACCCTGAATTCAGTTAAGGGTGGCACGGAACCCTCAGTGCGCGGGTCCGACACGCACTTAACCGGTTTTTTCATTGTGTAGGTATCTAAACTTCTAAACAAACTTAAGTCCAGATATTTTCGTTATAAAAAACATAGATATTAACCATTACATTTCCACCTATTCCAGATAATACATATAACATGGATCACACCTCGGCCTAATCCCGCAAGATGGCCCTGCGCGGTGCGCGCGCGCACGAATCGCAGCGGTCCCGCGGCGAGACGCAGCGCGCGCTCGAGGAGTTCGACGAGCTGGCAGGGCTGCGCGCGCCGCCCGACCCCGACCGCACCGTCTATGTCCTGGAGCATTTAGCCACCTTCACGGTTACGAGAGAAACGGGAATAGTCTACCCTGCGGATGGCATGAGGAGGTTGTTGCAGCTGGAGAAGACTAATGGTTAGTACCCACTATTATAAGTAGCTCGTTCTACTGCGACATGCAAGTCATCCAGATTGACGAGCTAACGAGGCTGCGAGCACCGACCAACTCCAGCCGCACTGTATACGCGCTAAAAGAATTACTACGGGTACGAGGGATGATGGTATAGGAATTCCTTGAAATTCATCCAATCAACGTGGTCTTTACATTATCACTGCAAATTGTACTTATTTTTTGCACCTATGACAATTTAGTAGTAGATAAACAAAATTTGGGACTTTTAATCTGAATATTAACAGTTGAACGTTGTCTCTTTCCAGGAATATGGAGTCAAAAAATGCAGCTAAGTCTGGAGGGACAGTGGGTGCTCATTATGGACTACGAAACGGCGGTACGTAGTATAGTAGAAACAAACTCTTCAGCTTTATAATATTGGTATTGATATTCAAAACAAAGCACTAAGTTTCATTAACACGTAATGTAAGTTTACAAGCTAAACATACATTTATTGTTTGCTACCAGACGACGTTTCACTTTCGTTGCTTTCGCCTCAAACGTTCAGGAATGTTGTTTGAATTGAAAGTTTGAATGTTCGACCAACAACATAATTCTCTAGTGCTAAATAATAGTCAATGATTGTGATGGTTAGTGGGGAAAAATAAGATTTTCGTGAATTGTTTACTGAGAGAGGTAGATTAGTACGAACTGGTGAGCGCTATCTGCTTGATACCAACTTCATACGATGTTCTATAATTATTTGGTAGAAAATGATTAGTGGTCGATTGTAAAACAGTAATTAACAGTAATATTCTGTTTGAGAGCTAATTTAAAAGGATAAAAAACAGCCATAAAATATGGTACTTTCAAATTGGTTTAGAACAAAAATCCATAGGCATGATCAAGCAATTATTGCCCATTTCAGTATTCCAACGTAACTCATGGATTTTTATCACCACAACCACGAATAGTTCTTGAAACTAACAAAGGCATTTTTATTTCCAGTCAATAATGGAACGCTTCCCCGCGTCATGGGTGCACTCCCCCACAGCATTTACGTCGCCCGAGCCGGCTGAGCTATACAACAACGTACTGGCATTCGTCGTGGGAGCCCCGGCGGGAGGGTCAGGGGGGCAATCTGCGCCCCCGGGAGCCGACGCGCCGCTGCCCAGGCGGGAACTCCACATCTTCCAGTGTCATGATGTGGCTGCGCAGACGCTGGTCGAAGAACTCAATGCGCTCAAGTAAGATCTGCTTTTGAACAAGTCGAATAAAAGATGTTTCTTTCTTTTCTTCTTTATGTCTTTCTTTGACGCCAAGTTGAAGAATAAGATTATCATAGCCCCACGGTAGCCCCAGATTCGGGATATCAGACCGGAATAACTACTGAAGACAGAACCGATGAGTAGAGGACCGGTGCGACCTCTGTCCTATCTAAGGCACTAATAACCATAAGTCATTGCAGAATATCAAAGCGCTTTAATACCTTACCTTGTTGATTCACGAGTAGGCTAGACTGTTACTAGTCATGTGCCACCATCAGGTCCAAGGCTGAGTGTATTGTCAATAAATAAATGAAAATACCTATGGAACATGTTTGGTTTTAATATAAGTAAGTAGATAGTTGCTTTTGGGTTTTAATTAGATACGTATGTTCGATTTTAGTCTTACCAAATAGTGTACTAGTGTGATAAAGAGGCATGCCATCAATTATCCAAAATTTATCACGTCCTTGTACAGGTAAATAAAATTCATCTCACCATATCATGAATTCGATTGCGACACTCCCATGGAATTTCTTATCGCTTCTCAAGCCTTATCTAGCTGTATGAAACAGTTGTAAAATACACTCAGTGATCGATAGTTCGTAAGAGAAATCGCGCAAGAAAACATTTATTGAATAGTTCAAGTGCTTTTTGTGAATTTGTTCTTACCATCATATATCATGAAACGAGGAATGATATAATTCAGGATTTCTCATGAAGGAACGAAAGAACTAAAATTAATTCGTAAGTGTGAACAATACCGTATAACCCCACTTCAAAAACCCTTACTTAATCTTTGGCCCATATGTAGTCGGCTTATAGTAAATACCTAAGAGATGAGATAACCACAAGACAAAGAGTCATGGATCAGCTAATCTTGATACTAGCGCCTTATCAGTTAGCTTCAATCGAACGCTGCGTGAGCGCAGTTCAGATCAAAACATGGCGGGAGATGATCTACTTCAAGCATAAATTTGGTCTGCCTGTTTCGGCTTATACATGGTAAAAAAGCTTTTAAATATATTGAGTGGTGTGTTGTGGTGATAAGCTCACGGATATTGTGTTACTGTGCGACCAAGTACGTGCATTTGTGTTTTTAAACAAGTCTCAAAGAATGTTGTGTTATCTTTTGTGTCTCTCAATAGATCGACGTAAAACTTTGCAGATAATAATATACTCGGATACAGAATTTTAACTGTGCAGTAAGTACTTGGCAGAAAAATAAACAATTCCGATCAAAATTAAAACTTGACTTACCCTATCAAGTGGGTACTTGATCCTATGTTCCTGAGGCGTGGCTGCAAAAGACGTCCTCAGCAATCTCGTTTGTTCTTGACCATTACACACGAGTCATCCCACAATTTGTCCATTTTTTCTCGTCTGAAAATGCATGAGTATTTATAATTTTATCACAAGAGATAACCCTTTTACCTAACGGATGTCTGGAAGAAATTGCTGCAGTGATATAGTTCTGTTATTTGTTTTATGGATGGAGCGCATTGCAGTTGTTTTATAATCGCTTGCAGACCATCCTCAACTTTACATTTATTAAACATAATGGTCCAAATGATGAAATTATGAGTAGGTACCTTTTGATTCTTACTGGTCGACGTTTCAGCTTCGGCCGTGTTCATGAGCACTCAGCGTCCTGAAATCAAATAGTGCTGTTAATTTACATTTGTACATAGATTCATCATATCTCACATTTCAATAAATGTGATCATATTGAAAATTATAGAGAAGCTATGTTTAATAACTAAGTACCTATGTGTATTGTTCCAGGGGCGTGGGGAGCGGGGGCTCCGGGGAAGGCGCACGTGACTTCGTCATTGAGAGGGAACGAGAACGCGAGCGCGAGACAGAGATAGAGCGACCAAGGCGACAGGTACCGTTTTCTTTTTCATATCATACCTTGTTAAAAATCTAAGTTCGAACTGGGAAAAAAACAATTTCTGGTCACTTCCGTGTAAAAAACTAACAGTAATCTTTGTCACTAACTATGCTAAGAATTACACAAGAAACACAAAAAATATTAATACCTATTAGGTTAATTAATGACGAAAACACAGTTAAATACACTTAGGCCCACTTGCACATGATGATTTAAACCAGGGTTACGCTAATCATGGACTAAATCTTATTTCTGTCTTTGTCAACGTCAAATAACCTGACAGAGACAAATTGATAATTTAAACCAGGGTTAGCGTAATCCTGGGTTAACGCATCATGCGCAAGTCCCACTTAATATACAAAACCAGTATGTAGGTGCATACGTTTTCGTACACCCTTCACACACTCACACACCACAATAATTATGTGCGCCAGTGCGCCACATTACTTACTGTTACTGTTCTTCTCGACAGTCTCGTTTTTAACGTGTAAATGCTTCTCGGGCTATTTTTATGATTCAGGATTGTTCCCTTCGACAACGGCATTTATGCATTGTTTGGCCGCGCAGAGAATGATAAATTAAAGTTTGAAAACTTTATTTAAGTAAATTTTCTTTAACAATCCTACAAGTTTCTGATTTTTAATCTTGATAGCTATATTCTGTCCCTCATGCGACAGTGGCGCCAACCAGTGAGCACAAAAACGGTAGCCAAAAAAAAAAATTGCCTGTTACGAAAACTGGGGCTGCCTTTGAAAACGGACCATCTGTCGATTTTTACTTGCTTTCGTTTTAAGATTATTTTGTGTTATTGTGTAAGCTAAGCTTACAGTGTTCCAAGTTTTGCTTTTCTTTAATTATATTTGACGTCGCAACATACTGGAAAAAAATAAACCCGCTATAAAGTACTTTGCTAGTACCGGATATTTAATCTAATTTTTACGGATTTGACTACGTAGTACCAAATCTTTAATTTGATTGGTTGATTTCATTTGTGAAGTGGTTGCTGATTTGACTCACATTTTACTATGTAGTCTAGAACTCTAATTTGATTAGTTGATAATTTGTAATGAGCTTCTGATTTCACTACTTTTGTACCGGATCTATAATTTGATTGGTTGATTTATTTTGTAAAGAGCATTGAACGCAGTGTGGTGGCGCTAATATTGTTTTTGGCGCGACCACATGAGGACAGAGTGTGACAGAGTCGAGGAGGATTACTTTTGCACACAATCGCTGCTGAACACGGCTTATCCCATCGCACCTGTCACGTTCACGGTTCTCATTTTTATTTTAATTTTATTAAATAAGAACACAAACAGAGTACAATCCATACAAAAAAAGATAAGGCTTAAAAACTAATAAAGGTCTAGATAAAAACGGTGCATTACAAAATAATTACAGTACGGTGCATTTTTTTGTGATGAAACGTGTACATGAATCTAAACAAAAGAAATAAAAGAAATCACAATCAAATTGAAAAAGTTTCACCGAGTTTCAAAGAGGGTTTTGAGACTCATCCTGAAAACATTTGGATTGGAAGAAAAATATCAATATCATGTTTTAAATCATTATATAAGCGACACATGCGGATAATCGGATTGTAGAAAGACGTCTTATTCTGGTATACCTTTAAAGATAACAGTTTGGGTTTTTAGGATTCTATAAACAGTGTTAAAATTAATAGACGAGAGAAGTGGTGGTGAATCAACGATGGAATGTAGTATTTTATGCAAAAATATAAAATCAGACTGCTGTCGCCTTGCTTCCTACGGGATATTGCGACTTTGGAATTGGAATAACATTGTTTTCTTGGCAACCTACGTTTTCCTTGCTGAACCCATTGAACTACTATTACTAGCGTATGGAACTGACATCACGAACCAATTTTGTGCTCAATGAATTGATGACACGGTCATCAGTTCATAATTCTAAATTCAAATTTTCAAAGAAAACGTCACAATCTTATCGTCGTTTTTGCGACACATTTTTTGCTTGGCGTAGCTTCTCTATACTTAACAACTCACTGGCTGGACCCATCATGGACGCCCTACCTCGAGATGACGGTGACGGATGAGCCACCTACCGCTTGGCCTTGGCCTCAGCTCAGCTTCCGCCGTCATATTTATTTATTCAATACCCAAACACTTTCAGGCGTGCCCGTATTTCTTAATATAATTTATTGTTCTATAATTGTCATTTTCCCTTTTATTATAATAAAATTCAACTAGGTACTTTACCTAGCTAGTTTATGATTCATACATAAGGTATCGATTATTTTGTGAGTTGCGATAGTGCTGCTATCTGCAGATAACAATCCGATCGACAGACTCATTTGTTTATCAATTCAACAATACGAATCGTGGAGTCGAGGTCCCTACATAAAATTTATTTCACACTCACTTACATAATCAGTAAGATTAGTCATGAATGAAGTATCAGGCAGGACTAAACTATTTTTCTTACAATATTGAAAGGTTGTTCTTTACCTACTTACCTACTACACCAAATTAGTTATGATTTTGTTTTGAATAAATATATAAAATACTTATAATTTGCATCAAATTGATAGAACCAATACACAGTCAAATTATTAATAAACGCAAGTTATTATGCGTGTACGAAACGAAGTATTTAAAAAGCATTAGCTAATTACGGATACGTAAATAAACTCTTGGATTATCGCGTCGGATTACCATAATCGGCTGCTATCTGTCGATAATAGCTGCCAGCGTTCAGCGCTCGGTAGCGACGGCAGTCGTCAGCGCGCGCGCAACGATGGAGCGCATGTACCACACGTACACGGGCAAACAGTGGGACGCCGTGCTCGTTGTGAGTACACACGTGTGTTAACTATATAATGTACACAAAACACAAACATGGTTGACGGTGAAGTGAAAATATTGAGAGTTATAGTACAAAAATTATAAAAAAAAATGTCTCTTATCCGTCTTATCCTCATCTTAGTTTAGCATTTTCTTGTTATGCGTAATCTTCGTTGAATCTTCTTCATAATGGATCATAAAAAACACATGGAAAAATAACCTAAATAATCGTTAGAAGTCACCTACTTGTCACATATAATTAGTTTATTCATATTTTTATCACTCTTTATCGGCATTTGATTAGCCCAATTCCATCGACAATTACGTATACGATCACTAGCACATCTGACGGAACCCTTGTTTCTTTCAGCAAATGTCCGCACAGCTCGGGCGGGAGCGCACAGAGCGCGGCGGCTCCGGCGGCGAGCGCGACGACGCCTCGTCCACCGGCTCCGAGCGGCTGTACGAACAGGACATCGCCATCCTCAACCGATGCTTCGATGACATCGAGAAGTTCATCGCTAGATTACAGCACGCTGCAGCAGCGTCAAGAGAACTGGAGCGAAGAAGAAAATCAAGAGGAAGGCGAGCGGCGGGGACCGGGGAGGGCATGCTCGCGTTGAGAACGCGTCCGCCACCTGAAAGGGACTTTGTTGATGTTCTTCAGAAGTTCAAACTGTCCTTCAATCTTTTGGCGAGACTGAGAGCACACATCCACGACCCGAACGCTCCTGAACTAGTGCATTTTTTGTTTACACCACTGGCGCTGATCGTAGACGCGGCGCAAGACGTCGCTGATGGCAGGTTACCCTCGAGAGTAGTACAACCCCTGCTGACAAGAGACGCACTCAACCTGTTGGCCAACTGCGTCACCAGCAAGGAGACTGAACTGTGGCACTCGCTGGGAGATGCTTGGCTTATACCAAGGTACGAAACGAACCTCGCGTCTTATTTGATTTTCATAACATACGTTTTGAAGTTTGATTGTAACACCCATAAAATACAAAAGGCAAATCTGGTTTTCATAGCTTCGAAAAAAATTACATCATTCCTGAGCTGATAACGAATTGATTGATAGCAGACCTATTTGCAACTGTCATCTATTTTCGTAGATATGAATTGTGATAAA
This sequence comes from Pyrausta aurata, assembly GCA_963584085.1. Taxonomy (NCBI): domain Eukaryota; kingdom Metazoa; phylum Arthropoda; class Insecta; order Lepidoptera; family Crambidae; genus Pyrausta; species Pyrausta aurata. The sequence continues at coordinate 9,169,418 of OY757278.1, read as the reverse complement.
CGTTCATTGCTTTGGTTTCGTTAGCGAAACAGTAGAAAAAATACTGTTACAGCGAAGTAAATAATTTATGAGGCCTTGCATCAAGCAAGAGTGAAGTCTAATCATGAATAGTCGACTATTTTGGCATAGGTGTCACCAGCCTTCATGTCATGTGTTCTATAATGGTTGAATATGTGCTGTGCAGGGAACAATGGAAAACTGCGATACCCCCTTACCACCCCGTATTTATGGATGGATGGTCGCCGGATTACCAGGTCGATGACCAGCCTCTGCGAAGGTAAGCATCATTAAAATAACACTTACTATTTCAGAAAGAGTTTAGTGTTAGTTGTTTACGTGTTTTGTGACCGTCAACGATTCAATTTATGTCACTGAATAAGCAATTGTATTTTTTGTGATGCAAGTCTTTCAGATAATGTCAGTCTGACTATGCAGCACGCATTTTTGATATGTAGTCACAGACTTGTTGTGAATACTGAAGAATTTATCAATAAAAAAAACAGAAAATTAATGTATTCAGTCTATGTATTTATTTATCTGCTTCTGTCCAACTTGTGTACCTACATGTTTGTGAATGTTGCCTCATGTGTGTGGGTAGGACGTCCCCGCGACGCAGTGACGTCGGCGCGGGCGCAGCGTCCAGCCCTGCGGGGGGCGCGGAGCGGGGGGAGAGTGCCACGTACGCGTACGACCGTGATGAGCGAGATGACATCTACGGGGAGCAGTACGCACCGTACTCTAGGTAAGGTTTATGTGTTGTTTATACGCTTTATTTTACTAAGTTGTATGTGCTTCTCATTTATTTAAGTTTCTTTTTGATATCGCTGCTAACCGTGAAGGCAAATATAGTAATAGACTGGGGTGCAATATGATAAAAGGGAGAGTCGTCTCATTTTCATTAGATACCACTTTATAAAAAACAAGTTGTCATGTCTTTCATTCCAAATACCTAATAAGGTAACGATTAAT
>OY757278.1:9090966-9168249 GCA_963584085.1 Pyrausta aurata | reverse complement strand
TTATTAATTCAAATAAAAACTACCACTACATAAGAAAGTGGTGTTGCCAGCCTTACGGGTTCACATGTCACATCACGCGTGTCCATTTTGCGTCGCACGACACTTTGCAATCGCCGATTGGTCGGCGGCCGCGCGGCGTCGGCCAAGCGAGCGCTGATTGGCCGGCGCCCGCGTCCTCGCCTGTGATTCGTCATTATTGCCGCGCCGCCATGCGCGCTGCGATGGCAGCCGTTAGGGCTGATCCTTTACCGCTGCCGTCTTCAGCAGCGAGTAATGAGAACTGAAAAAATAATATCAATAAATATTCTGGACAATTATTTTTTTACATCGCGTAAGTTGAACCCGAGTCAAGGTTTTAATTATGTGAATATACCATTCGCTATTCCGATCGAATGTCATTCATTACATAGAAACTTTAGCTGAAAAACGAGAAGGCGAAAACTTCTGAAGCTATTCCATGTGTAACTTCGTCTTCTTACTAAGTTAATTTCGTATTCATCTAAGGAAATACTTAATTGTCCAGCAATAATTCCAAACAGATTCGTTATTTTGTTATGACAAACAAAATATTTGACAGCGAAACGCTGATTTGACTTCCAATAACTATGTTGACGGCAATGTTAGCCGCTTAAATGAGGAATACTGGATACGCGGAACTATATATAGGTACTTCCTCTAGTAGTGTATGTACCTTGTGGTCAGGCGCCAGGAGGGCGATGTACTTCTGCATGAGGCGCGCGATGCGCGGGTGTCGCTTGTAGACCGAGCCGTCCACCGCCACCGCCACGTGCGGCCGGTCCATGCGACGGAGCAACGCAGCGATACCTGCACAGAAAAAAACAATTAGTGTAAGTATTACAAGATAACAAGACTGTACGAACGCTGAAAAAAATGCAAGTGTTTCGAGTGAAGCTCGTCAAGTGTTTTGATCAATGAGTAGTATTCCCGTAAACTTCAGAATCAAATATTTATTTACTAATTTATTTCAGCAACAACGGCCCATAAAATAGATACCTTAAAGACTAACATCCATACAAAAACAACATTAAAATATCAAACAAATATAACACTAAAATGTCGGCGTAGTGTCGCAAATATTGGAATCTGAGTTCAGTTTGCTTGCAACCGATGTCTGTGGGAAGCTATGGAGGTCTTTGTTTAGCAGCGGAAGTCCTACAGCCGATTATTTTATTTTATTTATACAGGGTGACATTGCAAGGTGGTGCCAAATTTAAGGAGGTGAATGCGACCATCAATACCTGCAAATTTTAATATGGAAACATCGTCCAAATCTTTTTTTTTGCTTCTCTATACATTATCTCCATACATTATACATCAATGTAGCTGACTGATATTGTATGGGGCACCTGGAATTTTATTAAAGATTTCAACGTTGAAAGTTGTTCATATTGATGGTCTCATTCACCGCCAAGAATTTGGCACTATACTACCTTGCAATGTCACTCTGTCTGTATAGGCACAAAAGTCAGAAAAAGTTCATACAAAGTAAGGTATTAGATAATGAGACGGTAGACTCACAGACGGAGACGAGCTGCGCGGCGCGGTTGGCCACGAGGCGCGCCACGTGCTGCGCGACCAGCGCGTCGGCCGCCGCCACGCGCGCGCCGCACGCCTCCGACAGCCGCGACACTGTTTGCTCCCAGGCCCCGCATAGGCTTTCTCTGGAATAATACAAATGTTTATTACTATTGCTCAGCGACATATTTCATGTACGCCCTACGATCTTGGCACTATGCTCGAAGATCTTGAGCGAGCATCCCAACAAGTGGGTCTTAAAATGAACTTGGAAAAGACGAAAATTATGTCGAGTTCCCGTGTTGTACCCACTCCGGTATCTGTTGGGAACTCGACTCTCGAAGTTGTCGACGCGTACGTCTACCTTGGACGAGTGATCCGATTAGGAAGGTCCGACACTTAATGTCGTGCCCTACCTCTCCTGCCACCTGCACGCAAGAGGACCTTTACAACGCCAACCAGAAGGCCGTTGATGTTGCCACTTTTTGGGCGCAGAAAGTTAAATTGCCATTGACTGACCGAAAGAAGAAGAAGGTCCAACTTTGAGAAAGAGGTCAATCGACGAATCCAACTCGGCTGGGCAGCGTTCGGGAAACTGCGCAAGAGCGTCTTCTCGTCTCAACTACCTCAGTGTTTGAAGACGAAAGTCTTCAACCAGTGTGTGTTACCGGTGATGACATACGGATCAGAAACGTGGTCTCTAACTATGGGCCTCATAAAGAAGCTCAAAATCCCACAACGAGCGATGAAGAGGGCTATGCTCGGTGTTTCTCTACGAGATCAAATCAGAAGTGAGGAGATACATAAAAGAACTAAAGTTACGGACATAGCTCTATGGATCGGTAAGCTCAAGTGGTAGTGGGCAGGGCAAATAGCGCGTAGAACTGATGGCCGATGGGGCAGAAAAGTTCTAGATTGGAGACCCTTCCACCAAAAGCGCAGCGTAGGACGTCCACCGACAAGATGGACAGAATATTTTTCAACCCCGTAAACGGTCAAACATTGAGAGCGCCAGGCACAATATATAATATAATCATTTGTCATGGCACCCGTTCGCGAAGGGTTTCGGGCCTGACAAACTACAAATTATCGTTTATGTCTATAAAATCGTAAAAGAGGAATCAAATGTTAAGAAATAAAAGAACAGGGATTCAGACAGACAGATGCCTGTGAATGTAGCCAGTACTCACTCTTCAAACATGCTGAGGTCAGCCGTGGCTAGGACGCCCGGCTTGGGCGTCGCAGGGAACAGCCGGTCGGCCGCGAGAGTTCCTAGTGCTGACCGCAGAATGTCGCCTAGGTATTTGCCGCCGATGTATTTCTCGAACCTGCGGACATCATACACATATCATTAAACAGAACTTCTATAATGGGAGGGAGGGCCGAAACTTTAATATCAGACGTCTTCAGATGATCAGTAAATTATTTACCATAGGTATAACGAGATTGTATAGATAACACAGCTTTTCTTGGCCAAACTAGCCACGACGACAATTTAGAATATATCTTCCTCATCCAGCATTGATTGTCATTTACTTATGGGATCTTAGATGAGGACGGAAGTTTGCCGTCGGCATACAGTTGACCTTGACTCAGCTACAACTGTCGTCAAGTACCACTCGTGGGTTAGAACACTTAAGAGTTTGATGCTCATTTCTGAGTAATTGTTAATATTTCGCCACTGATTAAACTCTGCATTCCCAAGCAGTTAATGGTCAAAAGACATATCTCTTTAGTACATGATTCCCGACAGTACATGTCAGGAATCAGGTTCAATATTATGTACAAAATATGTGCAACCAGTTATCTCAGTACAAACACGCGGCAACTGGAAATCGTCGAACTCCTTTGAATGAAAGACGATATCGGCGCGGATGAAATCGAGGCAGCCGTTGTCACCGAACGCGCCCCACTCGATATGAACTAGATAGATATGCCTACTACTTAAGTCGTGAGCGTATTCACGTTTCCTACGTGACTAATAGTCGCGTAAAGGACATCGAACTCACGTGAAAGACGTCGCCAGCAGCGACGCGGCGTCGACCTCCCGGTCGATGTCGGTGCGGATGAAGTCGAGGCAGCCGTTGTCGCCGAACGCGCCCCACTCCACGTCCACGCACACGTCGCGCACGCGCTCGTGCGCCGCCTCCCAGTGCGTGACGCGCGACGCGCGCTCCATGTAGCAGCCGTTGGAGCCCGTGCCGAGGATCACGCCGATCTGGAACAGGTGGCACTTAAGCTGGAGGCCTTCGGCAATATATGCCGGTTGCTAGACTTCTAGGAAAGCCTACGGTAATGAAAACAGAAGGACAAAAGTCTAAGCTTGGTAAAGCCTAGGTATACTTACTCAGTCGTTTTGCAAACCTCCTTTAGTTTTCCCATCATGCTGTAGTTTTATGGCTAAATACATTTTAAGCAACTACTTCACTGAATACCAACTTGTGATCAACTTATACTCCGAACCCTATTTATGGCAAATAAAGGAATTATGACCGTTATCAACTTCGTATGCCTGAGTTATCCAAACGAGAAGACTTCTATTTATCTGATTAGGGAATTATGAGGATAAAAGGTCTTGTCATGGAAAGAGAAATCTTATTCGAAAATCTAGAGCTGGAAATTCAGAGGGACAGAGAAGGAAACGAGGCGATTATCTCCAGAACTTATATGAACAAGAATACTACACATCAGAAGTGGCCTTAACTCACCCCAACAGCAGGATCGATGTGGGCCCCAGCCACCAGCGTGCCCGTGGTGTCGTTCAACAACACTCTGACAGTCACATCCAGGTTCCTCTTCCTCAGGCATTTCTGCAACAGAGCCGCGACGTCCACACCCTCCATGCCGCCGCACTTGAAGCTTTTAGTCCAGGTGATGAGCTCACCCGACAGAATCGAGTGCAGCTTCATTGGGAACGAGAAGGTGAACCCTGGAAGGCACACAGAAAATATGATTAAGATAATCCGCCTATGAGCAGAGCTACTCATTTCCAAACTGCTTGTTACTTATTACCTAAACGTTATGTTAATAGCTTGTATACACTTCAGCATTCAGTCTCAACATTTACTGGTCAGAGTATTACGTAACTTGCATTTCTGTGTGTGAACAGTAAACAGCAAAAGTAGAATGTCGAAAGTCAAATAAATAATTTAAATACTAAATAATTAATTTCAAAACCTATTAATTAAATAATTTCAATACTAAAGTTATTGAGTAGAATTTGCTGGGAACTTTCTTTACCTAAAGAAAGTTGTTCTTTTTCCATGCCTTCTGACCGAACGAAGTCCAAAACACAGTCAGCGAGGAAGTTGAAAAGGTCTTCTCCCGGACCCAGTCGTAACTCATCGCTGCAAAAGATACAATGAAAGACTATAGTAAACAATCATAGACAACGTCAAACATATGGGCCCACCGGGTAGAATTTTAGTGCAAGAGGAGTTGAAGTCGCAAGTATAGTTTATTTATTTATTTAAATACTTTATTCCACAAATAATGTTGTACAAAGGTGTATCCAAAAAGTATAAAGATTATGTTTTAAAATCAACTTTTTACGCATTACGAACGATCATTTTAGATTAGAGTAGTGACTCTCCCATCAAAAACGCAGCTTAGCAGCGTTTACCAGCAAGATTGACAGACGACCTTGTAAATATAATGATGATGATGAATGATTATTTATTTACCTGATGTGGTACTGCTTGACATCTTGTCTGATGAGCTCTCCCCCTCGCAGCTCTAAGAGCAGCACTCTGAAGTTTGTGCCTCCGAGGTCCAGGGCGAGGAACAGACCTTCCTCTGAAATATGCAAGATTTGCTTTATGTACAAAGAACGCGAAAAGCACATAGATTCATGAGTTTGATCGTGACAAGAAGTCATTTTTCATCAGCTTGATGGACACATGTCTTCTTAAGTATTTTCTAGCAGCTTCTTTAATAGGACGTTGTAGTAACATACAAGTTTAGCTTTGTATTCATATTTAATTATCTAAGCATTTTGTGCAACGAGTGTACTCGTAGTAGCTCCAGTCGTTGGTCATCCCAACAGGGAGCGGGTTGTCTCTTGTATTAAATGGACATCAACAAATACCGCGTTTCTACATACGCTCCCATAAGCACTCGGACCTTTTAAATTCTTTCTGATAAAACCAAACCATTACTCGCAATCTGAATCTAAATACCACGACCCAAAAATATAAATAAACTATAGAGAGAGATTACTCGTATACCATACCTGTGCCATCAGGTAGTTCAGGTATGTATGTGTTTTCCATCTGCAGACTGGAGGGCTGTTCCTTCAGCCCTCTCTCGATCTCCCTCTCAAACACCTCTCCCACCCTCCGTAGGGTCGCTCCCGAGAGGACCAGGCAGGACAGGCGAGCATTGATCTGCAACAAAAAGAGAAGAATTCTTTATCAATTGAATATACTTATCGAGGACTAAATAACCTCAAGTTGCATTCAAAAAACTTTTTTACAAGCTAAATTGAATTTTGCTCCCCTGAGAATAAAGACCATAATCAATCACTCAAAAAGCGTGTTGCAAGCGCCGATTTGGCGTTGATTGCTTACGCTGACGTGGGCCGATAGCTGAGATGAAAGTATGTGTACCTGCTCTTATTCGTAACAAGTTTTCTTTTTCAATGCCGCCATATGTTTTAGTAATGTAAGTATCTAAGGTACTCTCTAAGCTTACGAAGCCTCATATCTCAGAATCAGTCATAATATGCTAGCGAGTATGTAATTCATTGGCTGTAATTACTAGTCATCTTCTACTCTATAATAACACCCGGCACATGTCTAACGCGAGAAAATTCGTTTCATATCTATTACAGTATCTGTTAACAAAGTTGTTTTCAAAGACGCAAAGCAAAAAAATAATAATCTAAAACTAAGAAATCACGTTCTTCATGAATTTATCACAATGTGTCAGTTTAATTTCTAAATATTTCAGTTGTCACAAGTAAATAGCTCATAATATTTTTCGCAAAACTAATTTTTTTAACATTCCACGTAATTATGTTTAGGAATTTAGGAACTTACAATACGGCCATGACGATTAAGCCAATTGTTCGTGATTGGCATTTTAATCCATTCATAACTACTAATTGACCACACATTGGTTTTACACACCACACATTATTATGCATGTATGTTTTAGTTTTAACATAATTATGATTTCGAAGCGACTAAAAGAAATTAGAGGACTCGAACATTGAGATCCTTAAATGTTTAGAATCTATATTGATGCAGTAAACATCAATAACGTGGAAATGTCAGTAAATGTGAAACATCGGCGATCATCAATCAATGCTTCAGAGTTATCGAGTTCCACCCGGGAGCAGGTGCGGCCGTTAATAACTAGAAACTTCTGAACAAGTAATTTAATGAAGAGAAAATACAAAGATTATAAGGGTTTCTTGTTTACTCTGGACAGGGTAGTTCCAAGAATAATAATCAGCTACTGGCTGACTCGAAGATTTAATTTAAATAAAGATATATATAAATAGTGCATGTTTGGAAAGAAAACTAGTGCTAAATTATTTGGGAAGGAACCTGCAACAAAGTAGTATAGCATCAAAAGGAAAGTTCTAATAAATAATGTATTATTTAAGTAGAGCAACGTCCTCTTCACTGCGACCGACCCGGTGTCATATTCTCTCATTGAAAATACTGACTCTCAAGGGTTATTTGTTATCCTGTTTCCTTTGAGGGTCTTGAACTACTCGTATCTCTACTTCCAAATAGTAAAGATAACAAACGTATTGATTTTCTTAGAAGTACAACGTGTTGTGTTGTGACGCTGAGGTCAGTGGCGTCACGCGGCATCGCACGCGGTTGAACTTGCGACTGCGCAGGTCCTACGTACTATACTACTGTTTACAACACCCACGTTCATTTACATATAATGTACTCTATTAGTAGGATACCCATGCATTTATGTTCGTAACTCAACATGCCAACTTTTGGGTTTCGCATTAAACTTCCGAATTAGAATCTTGTACCGAGACGCGATAGCTGAAACAGTCAAATATGTATATAATTTATTTTTACTCGTAATTATTATATGATTATAGTATAATTTAAAGGACAGACAGTGCACGAGTCTACTTTGGAAAATTTCCATAATATGAGACAATTTGTAGAAAGCGTGATTGTCACCAAGATAAGCGTCAATAAACATTATTATAGGATTATAAACGTTCACATGGGAGGTAGCTATGACTTTACATTTAGAACTCTATATGTTCAGACATACAGCCTACAACATCGAAGGCTCTAGCTCACCTTACTTGGTGAAAATTTATCTTTATAGGAGCAGAAGGCACAAGAACACAAGAGCTGTAAATAATTTAACTGTAACAATAATAAAAAAAATATCAGTTGCTTTATGGTTGTGTACTAAATTACGCATGTTTATTATTTTATATAGTTGTTTTTCTAGGAATTAACCATATTATTTCGGTACATTCGTTGTTATCAATTTGTCTAAATATAAAACTAAGTAATTTTACACAAAAAAATATCTGAGTAAAATTACTTAGTTTTTTCAACCACAACACTTATGTATACAATACTTATAAACATAGCTTGTAACTTCAACAGTGACCTTCAACGTGACACGAGAGTTCGTATCCACGAGGTGTATAATGTATCACTAACAAAATAACAAGCGAAACTTGTATTATAACATAATTATTTAAAAATGAATGAGCCAGACATATAACTTTAGTCATGGTCATAAAAGAACCGACAGATTTTTGTTCTCTGAACCACCAATTTTACACTCAGGACGTTACGGACAGGGCATACAGCACAGTGGTGCACACACAATGACAGCTACATCAGTAGCTTTATCTGCAGTAAAATAGTCTACCCTTTTTTTTAAAACTAAATCTTGAATTTGAGAGTAGACCTCTTGATAGAACACTAATATCATGTTAAGAGAAAGCATAACCAAAAAAGTTTTTTCGTAAGAGAGAGAGAGAGAGAGAGGTTGAATAGACTACAGAGCTAATTAAAAAAAATATTTACTCTGTTCTTGAGACTAACTTGTTGGCAAAGTACAATTTGTATGCAATCTGTCGTTTATATCCTAATATCTAATTTCTATAGATAGAACCAGTGGGAGAAAGGTGAAACCATTTAGCCCCAATTTTGAGCGACCACTAGATCAAACGAATCGATTTGTCAAATCGCTAAACAGTTGATTGCTGGCTATTTGTGGTCGCCAATTTACTGTTTATTTACTAAGATGCTAGGTACCTACTTAAATAAAGACTGGTAACTCATCCATCATCATCAGTTAGTTCTATCTTAATCTCGAGTATGTCACTGGTATATAGTTGAGATTAGCCTCGGATAAACCGCTGAGCTGTGACCCCGGCACGTTTTACCATAATATCTAATGTTTTCTCAGTAATTAGTATCAATTTAATGTAACATTTATATTAGATAAATACTCTTATAAGTAGTCAGTACAGTTAAAAAAGCATTCTGTACCACTGTATGTCTTGGTCAACCGTGACAGAGTGTCACGGCAATTTCCATGCAGATGTTGTTAGCGACGTCAAATGCTTGCACATACTTTCTTAGGAGGTTCAATAAAGTTAGGAATGAGACTTTAATAAGTAGTTTTTATGAATTATTTGACAAATGTATAATGTAAGGCGGTGCAGCATCGTGTTCTACTAATTGTGCCAATCGGCGGGGAACTCAATTGGTATAGATGGCGCTTTGATTGAAGCGCGAGCGCAGCGTCGAAAGATTATTGAGAGACTTATTTTATGCTTCTCTTGTATGCTTATAACATGTGATTTATACATTGCAAATATGTACAAATATAATAAGATCATACTTTCTGTAGCGTCCACGATACTATCATCCTCGGGATAAAGGTGTAGTATCAGTCTGGGTACAACAACGCAATAAAAATTGTGTAAGCAAAACAATAATATACAAAAGATTTTTCACGATATACAGAAGAGCTTAATAGCTTTTATTTTATGAGGTAAATAAAAAACTAATTTCCCACGTTGAACAGTAAGTAACATAGCATATAATACATACCGTCGTATAATTGGAACATTATTTATGTTCTCAGTTATTATTATATCGCAGATTAAAATCTAGGTAAGTACTTTTTAATCGGTTGGTTCCTTTACAACTATTATTACCAGGAGGCTCTATTTATTTAACGACTCTTCATTCAGATTGAAATCTGCTTTAAAGCTAGGAATATAAATGCCTAGATATGCCTGAATTAGGTAGGTTAATACCGCGAAGTAGTGCGAGTGTTTTTTTACAGACTTCCAAAAAGGAGGTTGTCAATTTCACATGTATGTATGTGATATCGTAGAAATTTGAACTTGAATTGAAGCTTCCAAGCACATGCGTGCAAAATTTCGAAAAAGAAGTCATAGCGATATGATTCTTTTTTAGTTCAATCAGGTATATTTCAACTTAGGGTACAGTGTAAGTTCCATAAAAAACGATCCAGTAGTTGTTGAGATATGGGTAAGCAGTAAAAATCATAAAATATAAAAAAAAATTTGAATAACCAAACCAAGTCGGTAAAACTAAACCGCCTTTAAAAAACGGATTAAAAAGCCTAATTCAAATTATTTTGGAGTCAGTGCATGATGACAAGCTTACATACAACAACAGTTTACGCACATCATACACTGTCTCCAAATAAATTTGTTCTCCTAAATAGAAGGCGGTATTTTTTACTTAATTGTTTTCTCACTTAGCACCTCTCAATCACAAATCAATTAAGAAAAAAGTTATCGTATGTTTGGCAAACTTTAAATTGCTTTACACCTGAGGTGCGATTGTGTAAAGCCATCGTATTCATTTGACAGTTCATAACGTACGGTATGATCTGTCAAACGGCAAATTCGAATTGTCTAAGGAGTTCTTTTAACGTTAACGATTGGATCGTAAATTTTAAGCGATGAGTGAATGGTGTACTTGATTTTGACAGATAATTCGAATTGCGTAAGTTTTTTTAGCTCATTGCTAATGTCAAATGATTGCGGTGACTCGAGACTCATGGCAATCGTAAATATTGTCTATTTATATTGTGGTAAACGGTGTGTTTATTGTTATATGCATAGTTAAATGGAAATAACATTTAGTGAGTCACGCACAAGAGTTCTTTTTGGGCATGATTGAATGCGAGAGTCGCCTGATGAGACGCTTGCAGATGAGGAGGGAGCTGCGGAGATCTTCGATGCCCTGGGAGGCTGGGACTAATATCAACCTATATTAGCCGTGTCCATGAGCAACTGCTGCGTGCCTTCCGAAGCACGGAGATGCACGTGATATACGTCACTTAATTGGTCGCAATGGTCATCATCGGGTGATGGGTATTCTAACACAACCGCGTCGTAAGTTGCTGTTAGCAACCGCGGTGACAGCAGAGGCGCCGGGCGCAGGCGGACAACCTCGCTGGGACTCCTTACACTGAAGACGCGTGTGTGCTACCTATGTACTATGTAGAACCCTTAGTTTGTGGTGGCTGAATATACAAGGAAGGATAATGTACAGGCGGGACGAAGTCCCGTCTGTCTAAGTCTAATAAACGGTCAGGATGGAAACTAACTCCCTAGTGGCGTAGATATCCCTTTCCCTAAGATACTAAGTCCCTACCCTAGAGCCCTGGCCCAGCCTAACAATAGATACATAGATATAATAAGGATGTTGTGGTAGGAGAGCTGCTCCCAGGTCGCTCAGGGTAGCAGCGTCAGGACGGTAGGTAGGTGGTGTGGACCCGCTGCCAGTCTGGCAGACTCACCAGACTGATCATAGTGACGACGAAGGGTGTCTTAGCCGCAGCGAAGGGAAATGAGAACCAACACGGATGGTTTATATCTAGTTTATTTGTGCTATGTTACATGTATTTATAATGATTGTATTGTGCGTTAACATGTATAAGTTTATAGTAGTGTGCCGCCGGTGTGAGTGCGGATGGTGCTTGCTGGGTCCATCGGTCAGCCGCTGCAATGTAGGTAGCTGACGCCGTGGTTCTTGTAATGTACGATGCTAGCTCGTACAGATAATAATATTAGAAAGAATTCTAGTTATATTTACCATTGATCCTATGAACAATAACACTTTAGTAGGTATCAATACCAAAAAGCTGACACAACTGCGCTACGAGCACCTCTTTAAATAAATAAATCTTTGTTAAAATAAATACAACTTTATAAATATACACATCTTTTTATTTTAATAATAATCAGCCTTATCTCTTTACAAGCAAAGTTTTTATTCAAAATATATAATCAAGGCAATCTTAGCCTACTTATTTGGACTTTTTTTAACAATCAACAAGATATATTGATAAAATAAACAGCATCCCTACTCATTTGTACCTGTACTTATGGTTTTTTCTAACAAATAGCAGCCTTTAGCTTTACAGTACTTTACAAACTAAATAAATATTTATTTAATAGAAAGAAAGAAAATACATTTACTCGACTCACAAATACATATACAATACACTGACTCGTAAACAAACAGACAAACACACACACTTATATAACATCATTGTGTATGAGTCGTAAAGGCACCCTCTCAGCATTAATCGTGGCAGCAAGATGCATGCCACGACACTGATTTTTAGAGGATGCCTTGTGGGTATAGTTAAAACACAGAACAAGAACAACATAAAAGAAAAACAAAACAACAAACATTAATCATTTTAATCATAGCTTTCATTTGTACCTTCATATGGTTTATTCTAACTAATAGAGAAGCAGCCTTTAGCTCTAGAGTACCTTACAAACTAAATAAATATTTATTTAAACATTTTAATTATAGTGTTTCTTTGTTTCAATAATTATCAGTGATAGGAATTGGGAGAATTAACCTTGATAGACAAATACACAGATTTAATAAAACAACTAATTAAAGATTAATCCTCCACACTTCTTCTTTATAGCCCCAGTGCTTGTTCTGTGATCTCAACAAGGCGTTCAAGCAGGCACGCTCGATGCCTATTGATTCGAAGGCGCTACTATTTGTATTGTTGTGCTCACTCAGGAGGGTCATCGTAGCGTAGGCTGCAGTCTGAAACAATTTTATTATTGATAGTTCTTCAATGTAAGTTTGACTTAATCTGGCAAGCACTGTAAAACCCGGCAATAGAAAACCTATTTGTTTACCACTCCTTTATGGGTACATAGGTGCTTGCAAGGTTGAGGTGTACTTAGGTCCTTGAAAGATTAATGTATTTATGCACACCTAAATGGAGACATTTTGGGAATTAAGTCTAGTCTTAACATTATAGGGTGCTTATCGTCACCCTGCTGAGAAAACCATGTAATATTTTCAGCATAACATATATGTGTAGCATTATTACTTAGTATGTACTCACATGGTTAGAGTGTTGCGGGCATGAGTAGAATTTCAAAATTTTTCTGCAATCATCTGCAAAAAATTCCAGAACTCGACGGCGCGCTATCTGGCCAAGGCGCCCCCCATCACACGTCTTGTACTCCTCGCGCTACCTCTACATTGGCCTCCAAGAGGCCTATTAAGGTCTCCACTTGGGCATTGATTCTAGTTTTTGTCACTGAAAATGAAATTCATTTTTTGATATGATGTTACCATTAGGTTACAGGAATAATACGACTGTTATGGTGAAGCTTGGGTTGTTTCAACACTGTTTGTTGTTTGTTTTTGATAGAGGGACTTAGTTTAGTATAATATTTATCACGTAAAATCACTTACTTGTGTTTGTAAACAATTTTAAAAGTTCTGTCTCTGCCACAGATTAGTAAGAGTATGTGACCACAGTGACAGTGACATATAACACTTGTCATCCACAGAACCACAGAAAATATAATACACTTTAATAAATTATATATTATTTTAGTTTTAACATTATATTTTTTAAGGTATTAATAATATTTTTTCTTTATATTTTACGCTGTAAATAATAAACACTTAAAATATACACTTTAAGCATGCTATAATCATGCTTTAAGCGGTCCACTGACGCCACCTATTGTAGAGTAGCAGAAAACTTTGCCCATGCTTTGCCCGCCCTCTAGGGACGAGTAGCGACACTCGTATTTTATTCTGTCTTTGCGTTTGGTTATTGCAATTGCAGAGTTAACGTTTTAGTTTGAATTAAATGTTTTAATGGACAAAAGTTTGTTTTTGAGATAAAATGGTAAATTTTGATAGAAAAACTGCACTTTTGTTTGAATTCCATTTAATATTTGTTAAATAAAAATTGAGTTTTACTGAACAAATTGCGATAATAAAACGCAAATCCATGAATCGTTTTTAGACGACCGGTCACTTTTCGGTCTTCATGAAATGAACAAAATTACACAATTCGAATTAAGTTATTCGATCGATCGTCAATTGTATTCATTGTCCAGCCATGAACAACTTTACACAATCGCACTACTGATCTCGTTATCACTTTGTAAGTACACGAGATTCTTATGCAATGTATTTAATAATACTTAGTTACCGATCTCTTCAACTGTTATTATTTAGCACCTAAAGATCCATTGAGGTCTGATTTTCTGTCAAGACCAAGCTTGATTTACCTAGGTAACTTAGGCAAAATGATTTCATAGTTTTATTCATATTTCTTTTCTATTCCGTATAACTCGTGACTAGCTTTTAGGACTCATATAAACCGTCAAAACATAAAACTCGTTAAATGTACGTATAAACAAGCATGTAACTTGGTTCCTCATTTTATGTAAGTTATCAAACGGTTGAAATCACAAAATAATCATTTATCTACGTGTAACAAAGCTAAATTGTTCTTGTCGTATTATTCATATGACTAATGTAATGACTTCTATTATTCGCGTAACATGGTAGTTGTTGATTGCTACTGCAGCTTAGATATGAGATTTTAATTAAGGTGTACATATGCAAGACTTCCAATTCCCCAGCTCCAAAAAATATACAGGGTGTGACCTGTAATAGGAGCAAAAAATTAAAATGTAGGCCCTTTAAGTGACGAGTAATCCATATTAAATGGTGCTATTTTTTAAATTTGAAAAATAATTTTATTGCAAACAAATGAGTCCAGTCATAGAACTTGACATTGTCATTTACTACAACGAGTTAGCGATTTTGATAATACATTGACTAGAGTTTATAACTTTGGATTACAATATATTTTAGTTAAAGCATTTTGGAGCAATATGACCAGGGCAAGGTAACTACAAATACTCTGTAGAATCATTTATTATTTTTTTGCTCCTATTACAGGCCACACGCTGTATATTAAAATATGCAGGTTTGTTTACTCATAAGTTGATAATACTTTATTAATAACAAACAAGAACAAAACTAAAACTAAGACATGCAACATAAAAAAAATAAGACCACCCTATTCAAAAACAAAACCATTTCCATGTGGTAATGAGGCTATAATGCTGGCTGCGTTGCCGCGTTGTATAGCTATGCTAATCCTTTGAGCTAGAAACCAGCCAGTTTTATTATTAGCTGTAACAGAATTTAGTTTTGGCGAAATTTTTCTAAACAGCAATTTAGCTGAAGGTCCCCACGGCCCGAACGTTTCAACGCCAAACGGCGCAAATATTAGGCAGGCTGCTATTTTTTAAAGAGTTATATGTAGGGACTATAGCACGAGCTCTTCCAAAAGAAGCCTGTTCACTATTCGTGTTGCTTTAGTATTAATAATCACTAAATTCGGCATATCATCAGACAACTGGGAAAGGCCTGCATTAGAAAGACCTCGGCGGCAAAGTATCTAGAAAAGTGTAGGAAAGTTCGAAGAAATGCGCCTTAAAGATCCGGTATCGTCGCTACTTAAGGAAGACGCGACCGAAACCTACCTACGTTCACAGGAGAAATGAGTTCGGTTCTGTCCCCTAGAAAACTAAATTTCAGGTTTAGACGAGGAGGACATAATCGTCATCAATTGGTACCTAGTAGTATAGTAGTTATAATGTACGTACATATTATAAAATGTCGCAGCGTTTCTGATAAGCAACGACAACACTGCTATAAAAATGATAATCTCAATCGAAGGTTATCGGCCATTAAACTTCGGATTGTAAACAGATGAAATGAAACCACTGAAAGCCAATTAATTTGTGCAATTACTAATGTTACGATAAATCAAAATAATTATGTAATTTCAGTTCCATCCAAAAGATAACGAGAGCACATAGGTAATTAATCAGTTTTGATTTTTTTTTATTACCTAAATGATAATTGTAATTGCAATTACTTAACTAAGTATTTATTAAATAAATATTTAATTTTAATAATTTAAAAAACCTCTATATTCCTTGTCCGGTTTTTTTGTAGATGTTTATTGGTCATCTCATCATGATCAGAATGCATCTGATTTTAAATTATTTGTATATACTAGGTGCTGTGTTTGTCCTATCAGAAAATTTGAGAGCAGACATTAAAATTATAATCTTAGTATTTAATCCAGAGACAAAGTGTATGTATGATTTAATAATTGCTGAATTGGAAATAAATATCGCACAGCCAACACTGGTGCAGAATTATCAGAATTATAGTGCCATTTATTACAAAAGCCACTGACTGGTCATTTGTTGTAATATTTTATTACTAAAGCTAATTTTGTTCAGCTGTTCTATTCAAACAAATGGAATCTGGTTTGTTTGCGCGATGCGTCTAATTCTACTGCAGGCTATTTATACCTCTAGACACGCCCGCGGAGAAACACAAACATGATAGTTGAACTCTTTACTTTTTGTTCACAACAAAAAATGTTTTTATGAATTGAATATGTACTTTTGCTATTAAAATAAATTAATTAAAACTCTTTGTTGTGGTTATTAAACTATATGTAAAGTATATATTTATATACAAAAAATATTTGTCACTTTTTGATCATCGTTACAAGATTGAACTATATATAATAACAAACAGAGTTTCGTAATTTCATTAACACCTGTGTTTATTCTGTTCAAATTTCTTTACTTCGTATTCCGAAATTAAAACATTTCACACCATACCCGATAATTGTAAAAAATATATTAGATACGGTGGTAAAATTAGTCATTCTGAAACAAATTTAACAAATGAATTTCAAAAGTAGACAGAAAACTCCATAAAGTTTCTGGTAAGGGCTTTTAAAAACGGAAGTAAATTAACTATTTTGTGACTAGTTCCTATCAAAGACGTATGCGTATGTATCTATACGTATATGTACCATATACGTATAGATACATACGTATATGGTACATGGCATGTTGAGAAAAAACTTATCGCCTTCTAATAAATATGTTTAGTTCAATGTAGCCATTAACGGCAATGTTGTTCCGGATTAAACGTATGGTCATTACATACGCTATACGCTATAGTTACTTCCGTAGAACTGAGCCGGAACCATTTAATAAGTAGCCCATGACAAAAAGTAATAGAAAGGACTTCCATCGACCAATCGATTGGATAACCTCGAGTTTCCCGCGGCATCCTCAAGAAGTGAAGGTGTACTCAGCCCAGTCCCTGATACATTAAGTCACCCCTTTGTTAAATAAAATAAATTATTTCAGGCATCTTGGCCCGTAAATTACACCTAGAAAGAGATCAAGCTAAGAAAGACACCAAGGGTCGAGCAAACCGCCTTCGTCCAACTCGAAGCGGTCTGTTGGAAACTCAGAGGTTTTAATGGGTTCACCTGAATGTCAAGGGGAGACATTACCTGCAATTCTCAGGCAAAGTGCATGCATAAAGCATGTATTCTGCGATATCAACAAAGATTTTGATCTAAGATCTTCACAACTTAATTAACAAAAAACGACTATACTAGTATTATAAGATGTAGTTATCTGGGCGGGCGGGTCAATAGTCACAAATAGAATAGTGTTTAGACCTTACCTTCTGGGCGCGAGATTGGTCTTCAATCCTGAGCGGCGGTGGCAGGAACTGTTCCTCCCATTTGTCGTGGGTATGAGCCGCACTATGACCCTTCAGCCGAGACTGCAGCAAGCCGTTACTAACGCCGTTGCTGACACCGTTGCTGACCCCGTTGCTGACACCGTTGCTGACGCCGTTACTGACGCCGTTGCTGACGCCGTTACTGACGCCGTTACTGACGCCGTTCTCCACTATCGTCGACATATTTGCTGATGTGGTTTATCTGGAACCAAAATGGTATATGATAAGTTAATATGTTGGCTAATACCCAACTTCTGTATTCTTTTCTAAACAAAATTATAAAGCCGAAGAGTTTGCTTGGTTTAACGCTAGCAGTTCCAGGTGCCACAAGGAGATGGCTGTGCCTGTGCGAGTACTTGAGAAATTGAACTCTTAGGTTCATTCGCCTTAAAATTTATAAGAATTATTTATTACTCTTAATTCTGACTAAGATAATATTTTGATCAGATGTTAACCGAATAACGGCATTGACCAAATGTTTATTCGTTCTGAGATTCTGTAAACTGCGTATAATAGATACATATAGATAGGTACTTGTGCAAAGAACTGATGTTCGCTAAAGAAAGTGAAAAGGTAAATTTGAAATAAGTATAAGATCTATCTAAATCTTAAACTTATTTCAAATTTACCTGTGATGCGCAAAAAAATATTGGAAAATCATGTGTTTATAAAAAACAACATTAATTTTTACAGTATCTACGGGGAGATAACCCGTCGCCTGTCACACGGCCGATAGCTCAGCTGACCCGCTGAAGTTTCCGACGACATTCAGTTATCGCGACCGATGGCAAACGTGACCATGACGAACTAATTAAACAATTAATGAAAACACGTTTAATTTGTTCGATAAAAAACTATAGGATAAAAAACAAATAAAAGGGACCAAATTGATATGTGCCATTGGATGATAAATAAATAACAAAATTAAATTTATTCAATGTTTTCATGTTTTTAATAAAAAACCTCGATGTAAGTATAGATTACAGAAACCTACACAAAACAAAAATGCAGTATTAGGTTACTTCCATACAAACTTCGAGTCGCTGCGCCAAAGCCGCCGAGGGAGTAAGTAAATAAGTAAGGTTACTTCCATGAACTTTTAAATGTAAATAGATGTATCTGACTGATACGAAAACTTGGTACAATCACAAAAACATGTTTCTTAATGTTTTTTTTTTTGATTGGTCAAGTCAAGTTACATTTCAAATGATTAATATAAATTCCGGTAAAACCAAAGTGCGTATTTTGCACTAAACAAATACTTAAGTAGTGGCAGACATCTAATCTTTCTATCTATATCTTACTTCTGTTCGGCTTGAGATAACATATTTATTTGGCGATATTTTACTACCTCTATTAGTTTGCTGATTAGCAAGTGAGGCGAGAAAGCTACGATGACTTGGCATTGCGCAGGATAGAGTTAAAAACTAACCAGTGCTTAAAATGTCAAAGCTTCTTTGTATATCCGCCTGTATAAAAAATATACAAGCCAGTGTTAAGACAATCAATGCTGTGGTGGTGGTGGATAATCGATAAGATAGTTTTGCATATACTAAACAGAGGCAGAAAGGGTTATGATGAGTTGTTAAACACATAACATACGCACCCGCAACATCACACATAAGCATTCAATTTCGATGCATCCCACACAATTCTACAGTAGTAATGACTCCGATATTACTCATTCGTACTGCATTGTGCATATCACCAGCGCACCGCGGGCGCGGCGTGACGTCGTGACGCGCCTCCCGCCATGCGCTCGCGCAACCAAAAGAAAAAAACCAGCCAAGTACGAGTTTTAGACTCGCGCATTGAGGGTTCTCTGTCAACATTTAAACTATGTAAATATCGTTCAAACTAAAATTTTCGTTTTTTACGATCTAACATCATGTTTTTTAAATTATTAGTTTCTAGTTCAAAAGCTAGAGAGGGAACGCATATTTTATCTATCACTTAGAGCGCGTCTATCTTTAAAATGATTAAATTTTAGAAAAAAATGTTATTAAAACACGCATTGGTCATGTATTGACATTTACTTTATTTTTTATTTTTTGTACGAGAATCGTATGGCAGTTAACAGGATACACCTACCTACCAAGTCTTAACTGTGTAATGTTAACAATTTCAGAATAAAGTGGCTGTGACTGTGACATAAGGACGGACGGACAGACAGACAGACTTGACGAAACTATAAGGGTTTCGTTTTGTGTCTTTCGGCTACGGAATCCTAACAACCGAAACCCGGCTTCTTTGCTAATGTACTCGTTGTTTAAATAGGTTGGATAGTTTATACCGATATACAGATGTATCATAAAGAATGAGTTGATGCAAACATACATACGTGTTTTGAGTAACCACATAGGAAGATTTACACTTAAGTGCCAGCTGCACCATCTTAATAGAACGAACTTTAAACAACTCAAACATAAGTAACAGTTATTGAATGGTTAATTAATTAAGTTGTGCCTAATATTTTTTTCAATTAATTCTCTATATTAGTACACCGGAAACATACATTTTATTTGAGATTCCGTCTTTTGTAAGCTTTTCAAACTACGCCTACTCTTCATATGTTCTAGTAGATAGCGCGTCTGATGATAAAAACCGATTTTTTCCAATTTAGCTTTAGCTAGATTAGGCCAGTCTGTCGCTAGGTTGATTAATTATTTTATATTAAAAAAATATTAGATACGATATTTAATATTAGAGGTAATTACCTCTAATATTAAATAATGCAATAGTAATAGAAGGCAAGGCAGATGGGATTCCTTCAAACGAATGTACCTATTGCATTTTTTTAAACTAAATTGAATATGTAAAAAATATCTAAATAATACATTTACTGTCCAGAAGGACATCAGTCGTTTTAGTTTGAAGTTGTCTTAGATAACTAAAAGTACTGGCCAATTCAAATCAATGCTGCTAATTTTATACTTGCATACAAACTTTGGAAAAAAACATTATTTATGGAAGAATGTGACCTCTGTCTATCATTGAAGGAAACACATTCCATGCTTTATCGAAATCATAATCACACGTAATCCTACTTTATCCTTCGCGTGAGTCTTTCTTTAAATGGGTACTAAATTATTTTATAGTGATGTAACTTTTATAAGAATAATAAAATCGGCATTTTTTTTTAATTGCCAGACTCTTATTCTCAATCTTGCAACAAACTAAATTATGAATTTAAAAGTAATGTACACAAAATACAATAAAATACTACTATTTACAGAACGCATCTGCTGCGTCAAGAGGATGTTTGTCAAAAATAAGAATCAAAGACTTAATATTTTGTAAATCACAGCACAATTTTAATGTGCAAAACTAGTATTTGAATAAAAAACTACCAACATCGTTAATTAAACCTTAAAGAGTAGGTAAAAGAAATAAAATTGTGCGCATCAAGGGTTATCGTGCGATGTCGCCGTATCGCTGTGTAACGTAGCCTTTGACACACACCCTGTATCGTATCTGGCCCGAGGCTGACATTATCAGATCTATCTGGTCGGGATTTTGACACGTCTCGATTTACACTTTTCAGTGTTGTAGGTACAAGAGGAGTTTGAATACACTGGATTATATGAAAGGGGATGATTAACACTTGTTGGATGAAGCTGATATCATATCAAAAATTTTAATTCAATATAAATAAATAAATTGGAGACCAAAACTTGGAGACCCTTTGACCAAAAAGTTCAGAGTAGGATGTCCACCGACAAGATGTACAGGTGACCTTGTAAACTCCATTCAACTTTGCTCGTCCAACATTGTAAAAAATCTTTTTGTAACTTTTTAAATAATATCAGCAAATAAAATTTTATTTACTATTTAATTTAAAAAGATCTCAGTGTTGAGCGATGAATTAGCTATGTATGTTGTAAGTTTAGAGTTTATCTTGTTTTATAAGGAATATTTTCGCTAATAAGGAATGTCAAGATTGTTTACAATATTTGACTAGTAAAGAAAAACGGAATGAATGGCGGAAGAGCGTAAAGAATGGAAAAAACTCCACCGACAAGAGCTTGGCTCTTAAATTAGATGATGATGATAAAGAAAAACGGACTTTAACAATTGCAGGACCACACTGGAACTGGATGCAGACCCCTTGCAACCAGTCGCCATGGAAAACTTTTGAAGAAGTTATTGTTCAGCAGTGGACGCTGGCTGATTATAATGATTACAGCACCAGATCAATCCTTTTTGAATCAGGGCGTTTAAGTACGGTTTTTTGCTCCGACATTACCTACCTAATGAAATCGTAAATAAACCTTACTCCACGAAACTCAAATGGAAAAATAGATAGACTGAAAACCTCTAGGTACGATTTGAGTACATAGATATAATTGTATTTAATGTCAGTCAGACTGATCTGGGCGTATCCAGTTATTTATTTGTAAATTACGAAAGTGTGTATTTGTATTATTCCATCCGATAATTCGTTTTGATAAATATTTAAGTTGAAGTCAACAAGTCAACCAATCAAAATATTTTCTGATAATAATTTCTTCTGCGTAATTGTTTTGAACAAAGAATATTTCAGTGGGGTTCAGTCTGAGATCAATCTTTACTACTCAAGGGTAATAAAACGTACCAGTAATATGTTTTACGAAAAGAAAGAAACTAATTATTTTGTAACCATTGCCTCACAATAGACAGCAGATTTGAAATGTAGGTACCCTAACCATAAAAAACTTTTGCTTTGCCCATAGCAAATACTTACAAAAATAACATAAAATGGCGTTTGTCGTAATCATAACGTTATTAAAATAAACATGACAAGTACATAGGTGTACGTACGCTACTAGACAAGTTTTTTGAAACAAAGTTCAACCATGGCTTAAAAATAATGAATATGTAACGCTTAGTTTGGTTTGTCAGAGCAATGTATTTTTTAGTTTTTATGAAAAATATGCAGTAAGATAGTTTCAAAATATCCAAACATAAAACCTGTTAAAAACCAAGTTGTCACAACTTACGAGTATAATAACTTCAATCATGATCTAAGCTCGACATCATGCATATTGAACGCTTCGACAGAATTAACTAGAGATGGGCCGAGTACTCGGTTAATACTCGGTACTCGGCGTACTCGGCAGGTTTTTTGATACTCGTACTCGGCCGAGTAACTCGGTTTCAATGCCGAGTATACTCGGTTTAAGTAAAGCAATATATTTAGGTAGAAATTATATAAACGACTGGGGAAATCTATCCACAACCTCAATTATGATAATGAATGAGTAAAGACAAAATGAGGAAAACGTTAATAAAAATAATAGTATGTGAAATTTTATAAAGTTAGATTGTGTTGTGGTTAGATTGTGTTCTAGTAACAAACAATTCAATTTTTCTTTGTAGACTTTACCAGCCTCCGAAAATAATCAGCTGTGAATGGTGCTTGCAGGTGCTCATAGAAACACTCTTAATAAGCGTGTTAGTTCTAAATACCTTGTTAGGGGCCCTGCCCACCACTCAACGAACACTTGCCTTTTGCTAGCAAATTCTCTTTGAAATAGCGACCTTATTTAAATTTATTAAATAAAATGTAAATTCGTCATTGGCTGTAAGTCATGTCTATATTTTATGTTATCATCATGCTGTGGATTTTGTAATACAAAAAAAGTAATGGGGCTTTTAGGATCATTGCGCTCTAGTGGCTTGATGAAAGTTTATTCTGCGCGAACTGGTTTGTACTTGTTTACACACCCGAAACAGGAGTTTGATTGAACCGAGTTACTCGGCCGAGTACTCGGTTGGAAAAAAAATGAACCGAGTAATACTCGGTACTCGGTACTCGGCAAAAGTGCTACTCGGCGCATCTCTAGAATTAACATAGCACCGGCGGCGACGGTTGTGTCAACACAGGCAAGTAAACACGTTTACTTACATAATAAAAACCAGCCAAGGACCTCAGGACAAGAATTTTAAGTAAAAGATACGTAGCTCCAAAGATATAAAGAAGTAAATTTTAAAGCAAGTCAAGGCAACATCCTAGGACGAAAGGGAATATAGGATTATAGAACCTTCTGCCCAGCAATTCTAAAAAAAACATGACTTTCTTAATTTTGGCTTATTGTATACTGTGACTATGATTGGTTGAGAAGCGGAATCTCAGCTGTAAATTATAACAAATAATAAATGGTAGTTTTCTAAAATAATCGAATTGTTGATTGTCTTAATCTGGGTGTACCTTCCTACTATGATAAGTATACATTTAGGTAAACATAATTCGTTTGTAAGTGAGTCGCTCTCGTCCAAAAAACGTCTCGAGCAAAAGTCACAAGCAGCCCTAAGCTTCCATTCCATACCTACCTACTTTGTCTGGCTTCATCCCAATTTCATTTACTAATTAATGTGTCACTTCACTCTACTTCGAAGCTCTATCCAGAATTATTAATCTGGAGTGTAAGCCATTTTAATGGAAACTAACATCCATACATCCACGAAGTATTTTCACATGCACCCATTACCACCTCATGGTTTTACAGTCACCAAAATACCTGGGGGTTGTATTAGATAGATCTTTGACCTACAAGGGTAACTGCCAAAAAGTGAGGAATAAAGTGAGCGCACGGAACAACATCATCATGCGTCTGGCAACTACACGTTGGGGTGCAGCTCCCGATGTCCTCCGCACTAGCAGCCTGGCGCTGTGCTACTCGGCCGGCGAATACGCTTGTCCTGTTTGGGCGCGCTCAGCACACGCGAAGGATGTGGATGTCGCCCTCAATGAAACCTGCAGGGTGATTACGGGAACGCTAAAACCTACGCCTTTAAACGTCCTCTACTCCCTAGCTGGAATAGCTCCCCCGTGTGTTCGGCGCCAGGTTGCATGCTCCATTGAAAGGCTCAAGCAAGAAGAAGATAGCAGGCACCCGTTGTATGGACATATACCGCCACCCCCACGTCTAAAGAGTCGCCGCACCTTTATGCGTAACACCGAGCCACTTAGCGTGGATCCACCTAAGGCCAAAGAACAGCTGTGGTCAGATAAGTTCGCCCCTAACAACCCATACATCTCCATAGCTGAGAAGTTGTCGCCGGGTCACAATCTCCCCTGGCCCATTTGGAAGGCGTTGAACAGACTTCGTTCAGGTGTAGGCAGGTGCAATGAACTGAGGAAAAGGTGGGGTTTCACTGAGGACGACACGTGCGAGTGTGGCGCCTTACAATCTATGCCACACTTAATGTCGTGCCCTACCTCTCCTGCCATCTGCACACAAGAGGACCTTTACAACGCCAACCAGAAGGCCATTGATGTTGCCACTTTTTGGGCGCAGAAAGTTTAATTGCCATTGACTCGAAAAGAAGAAGAAGAAGTCACGTCGATTATCGGCGCTGACCGTCAAAATGTTTTACTGGCAGATAATGCTTTTAGCAGTAAGTCCACGTTTGTGCAATGAAGTCAAATTTAATAAATAAATATCCCCAAATTTTTTTGGCATTTATTAATTATAATAGTGGATTTGAGGTAGTCTATACCTCAAATCCTAGGTAGTAACGTAGAGTACAGTGGTGGTACTGCAAAAGTTGATCCTATGTTAGTAAATAGCAATAGATTTACTTCGGCTGATAATATCTTCATTAAATCACGTGCCCTGTTGGAATCGGAATCGTTTGCCAGAACAATTAATTATCCGCAATCTTAATAGGCCACGTTATTGTGCTCATTGAGGAATGTTATCGAGAGTACCACTAGTATTCTACATTGTTCTCTACCGAGATACTTCGAGAAAAAGAGTACGATACTCCCAGGCGGGAGAGGTCATCTTATCTCAAAAGATAAGTTATTGTTAACTTGACAGATAAATTAACTTAAAAGACAAGTTTAATGTTGAATTTGATGTGTATTGATATACTGTTGTTACACATTATTGCAACACAGTAATTTATAAACTTTTTATCGTGTGCGTCATCTATATGTAGTAGCCATCTGGTTAAATAAGCCAGTTAATTGAACGACTAGGCAGTTCATCAAGCGCTGGCATTAAATTAAATGGCTGAACGTCAACCACGCCAAGTTATTAAACGCAACGTCTAGCCAGATGGCTGATCGTCGTGTAGCCATTTAGTTAAATTGGATGTTGACGAATTTGTGATGTTCAGTTAAAGTTACTTTGAGTTCATAATTTAAGGTAAAACGATTACTTTTCATCCAACAATACAAAAATGCACCTAGCTCGAAGACTACTCAATGATAACAGTAAATTTACCGTAAATATTGTTGATCGTATTATAAATAATATTAATAATAATAAATAATCAAAATCGGGATTTTTGGTTCCTTCTTCTATATTTTAACTATTTTGGCAATATCACTGCTTGATTTCACTTAAAATTACTTATAATCACAAAAAATACGTGTATCCTTCGCAATTTGCGGCATGGACGTCATAATTGTTTGGTGCTGTCGAAGAATGCTATACAAAATTTTAATAATTTGTCTGAGTCAAGGTCAGTAATCTTCAAAGAACTATTTTTATTTTTTTATTTGTATGACAAAATCCACAGCTCTTAAAGATGACTAACTATCAATGCCTATGCCAAAACGTTTAGTGAATTTATTCGAATAAATCATCGGCCTAGCCATTTAAATGGATGCCGGCGTTTAATGAACTGCCTAGCTAGGCATTCAATCAACTGGCTGATTCAAACTGCATTTGTAACGACATATACAGTGACATATACATACCTACAACGATTTTATGATTTATAAGGCGATTGACAGTGCTTAATTAGAAAAAGGAAATATTTTTTTAATAAAAATATTTTATTACACATTGAGAAAAATTCCACTAGTAGACGGAGGATTGAACTTTACGTCCTCCGGCTATCACCTTCAACTCAAACAATCAGACATTGCTTTAAAACCATACGGCCGGGTTCACACTATGCCGAACCGGCAAATTACCCAGCACGGTAAAAATGCCAGAACACACGGCACCCGGAAAACCCAGCCACTGTCGTATGATGGTTGACACTTGACAGCTATTTGACGTATCTTATAGTTTACAAGTAAGATATGTAGTGAAGTGTGTGAAGCTGTCAGCCTCCACAGTCTTTGCAAGTTCAAGGTAAGTATAATGTAACATGAGTATAACATAACATGACGTTACGTATGACTGATATTACCTATGGCTCGCGGGTAAGTAACGCAATAGCCTCTGTTTACTTAGCCACACGCCTTCAAGGCACACACCGCCCGCCCACTACGAGTATAGACCGAGAGCTGGCATCAGTAATGCCCCTTCATACAATATCAAAGGTAATATGAACAGCTTTAGCACCAAAGACAAATTAAATTTATCTTCTGACGTTTATAGCAGAAATAATTAAATATCTAGTATGTAACTTCAAATCGAAACCCGGAATCAAAGATGACATGAAAACATTCAAAACAAAACTGTAGATGGTTCTAGCTCTACTAGAAATATAATTTTGATTCATCAATCAACTGTACCAGCCGGCTACTCAATGTCATATTAATTTATGTAACTGTCTTGATTTGGTCAAAATAATGCTGAACAATGACATGATAAAAATAGTAGTAATCATGAGTTTACTTCATTTTATTTAAGTACTTAATATGTCATGTTTTTATTGTAGTTGGGTTACTTACAGTTAGAACTACTTGTTGAATGCTTTTAACTTTTACCTTACATTTTTTACCTACATAAAACAAGGATCTTAATCCACAAGCCGATGACTGACCTAATTGTTAACTTTAACCTCCTACATGTATCCTTCACTTTCGCAAGAAAATGCTAGTGAATATAAAAGCTAGATCCAAATATACAGACAACTAAACCAACTACGCTTATCTTCAATCCTCCGTTAGAGCAGTTTTACTCTAAATTCTATCTAAATATCTCATCACGAGCAACATTATGAGCTGTTTATTATTTGCTGGCCAAACAGTCCGGCTCGCGCGCTAGCGTAAACAGATGACGTCATTAAGCGTCGACTGATACGAGCGGTTTGATAACTGGGTGATGGGCTGGAGGCTCGAACTCATACTCCTAATTAATTAAGGAACATGATTGATGGATGGGCGAGGCAACAGCAGATGAAACCGCTAACAAGGTTCAAGCTTGTGGTTAAGCTTGTTTTTATTATTGCAACAAAATCCACAGCTCTCAAAATACAGTTTTATATGTTAAGCTACCATAATTAAGACTTTAATTTCCTGTATTTGAGGTCAAATATCAGATATTTTCTGCCTGTATAAGGGGCGAAGACCTCGTGCAAAAGTAAAAAGGAAAAGATAGTTACCAGACGTTAGTTACAGACATATAGGATAAATAACAATAAGTTCAGATTTTTAGATTGATATTCAACAAAATCAACATAATCACTGGACTCCTTTGTGTGTGATAAATAACGGGCATGGGGATATCGAAACAAACTTGTCTTTACTAACTATCGCAAATACATAACTTCCTCAGCTCCATTTTTATAAGGCGTCTGCAAATGTTTCACGATATGAGCTAAAATATTGTTTCTATCTAAAAACTGTAGATCAGGAACAGCTGAAAGAACTAGTGAACTCGCTAGACAAAAAAGGGATCTCGCTAGTGGGACTTTCCTGTTAGAGAAGGTAGACGTCTAGTATATAAATGAAAACCCAAATCATTTCCGCCGAATAAAACACTTAAAAGAATCGAATTCATGTATCAACTTATACTTGAGCTGTCGAGACCTCCAGACCTCACCATAAAAGCATGTTTACCAGCACAGCGAGTGACGCAGGAGCATTATCTAACGAAACAAAGCTAGCAGAACTGCGTGGCCGATAGACTTGACCTTTTGACCTTGCCACTGACTGATCGAAAACACTAACTAAACGGATATTGATTGCTTAAAAAATTGCTGACTCTACGGTTGCAGATTCCTTAGGTTCTCACTTATTATCGATTCATAATTTTCTTGAAATACATGTTACCTAGGCAAGTAGGTATTTTTGAAGTTTGCAAATTATTTGGACCATAAAATAAGCCAAAACACGGAGACAACACAGCAGTACCGACTTGAGTTGGATGAAACTGCACTTTTGGGATGCGAATTAAATTGTGATTGAGTTCATAACGATAAATCTGTCAAGTGCGTCACAGCCACAGTTGTCGTTAATCAAAGCTAGTTGCACAGCGATTAAGGACGATAATCGCCGAGACGCGAGTCGCGATGTCCTGTCCCTCATTGACAGGGGGGAAGGTAATGGACGCGTCCGATCGAACTCATCGGGGGCTAGTCAAGGTTTTTTTTATTGATGAGATGTAAACTATATCAACAGCTTAGGTCTAGACACCTAAATCTGAAAATCTTGGAATATTTAGATGGATTCACTAAGTCCCAAAAGTTTACTTAAATCTAGTGGAGAAGATTAGTAGAGGATTTCATCTCATAAAAACAGGCCAATATGAAGACGCAACTCTCTCAGAGGAAAATACAACGACACGATGACGGAAATAATCAATGTTTTTATGGTGACTATTAGCTATCGTAGTGACAAACAAAACAATAATCAGCACTACAAAACTCTCAGACAATTGGTTTTACTATGTTTTTAAGAAAGCAATGTAAAATAAAAAATCAATAAAAAATATTTGTTTCTGTTGCATAGATTCACTTTCACAGGAGTACTTATTCACGTCCCAACATGACACTATCACAGCTTCGGGACAATTGTGGGCTGATAAACAACTTTTACAGTAAAAAGTAAATCCAGGAATAGAGGTGGATGTTTTATATTTTAATGAAAGGACAAACTTGTAGAAATATTGCAAAAATATCTATCAAACCTATCTAGAAATCATCATAATAAAGATGCCAAAGCAGCTGCACATTATTAGGAATGTGTATTCAATTGACAATTCGAAACCGGTCGTGATCATGATGGATGACAGACAACAGAAGTCAAGTACCCTTAATAAATGCATCACAAGGACAGAAATAGCATGTGTTAAAATGAATTGCTATTCTTGAGAGCGCTTGTAACCGAAGACGTTAATTATGACTCGCTAAAGATGCAATGGCATCTCATCAGTCAGGTTTATGTTTGATTTGTTATGCAACTCCCCTGGACCTCGGCTGATGAATATTTACTGCAGGCGGCGGGATGTCCCATTCAGGACTGTCCCACGCTTTATTTTTAGCTCTTCAATAGTAGCCGTCTCGGTCTGTGATATAACCGATTCCTTTGCATCTCGTAAAATTGAACGCAACCATCATTCAATTGACGTCGGATTCAGACGAACACATCATCGAGAAATGTGTTTTAAAAATATCGCAGTAGACGTTAACAAAAATAAAACTAGTCGGCGATAAATAAAAAGTAAAAAATTATACATAAAAAGTAACAACTTGCTAACGTTACTGTGTTTGTTTCTATTCTAATAAAGTACGTACACGTTTTTCAAGACTAAGTATTAAATAACAAACAATGTTTAGATATTTTTTTTACGGTGTACATACAAAAAAATATGATGCTAGTTTTTTGCTGTGGCAATAATTTAATGTTTGTGTTCAAAACTATATAGGATTGTATAATATGATCATTCACGAGGCGACAGTAGGCGCCGCGAGGCCCCACGCGCCTAATTATTACAGAATCTATTTGCGCACAAACCGCTCGCTCCTATCTGTCGACTCTACCGAATTTCTATCGGATAACGATAACGAAAATTTACGAAGGCCTCATATAATTGAAAGATTAAGCGGAATTTCACTAATTAAATCAATTAGCATAAAGCGTTTGACATCATAAATTCACACCACATACCCTGTGAATACTAATCGAGCACCAAAGAGTTTTTTTAACTATATACTCTCTATTTTTGGAATAGGATTTTGATAAGACGTAGTTAACACAATTTACAAAGCTATTTGATATGTTGATACAGAGGTCTATCGCAAGGAGTAACTTTTTGACCTATGGTCTTTTTATGTTTTCAACAAAATAAAAACGTTTTCGCATTTGGTGATTGTATTACCGAAAATCGTGTCATCAAAAAAGTTTGCATTGGAATGTAGTTGACAAAATAATAATAATGAAAGCCTCATCAATATTTTAATTAGCTACTACTTAGCATAAACCGGTATAATAGAATCGTAATTTGTTTTTGTTGTACTACTGTTCGTCGACTACTTTATTGTTTAAATAAAAAGTAAAATGCAATACTCTTGTTTAATTCTTACAATTTATACGATACGAAGTACTTGTTTAAAGAATTAACTTATGCGGTCGTTGCCTGAGCAGACGGCAAAAAATCTAGATTTTTTGATCTAGATCTTGAAAATAAAATTTTGGTTAGACTTGAATTAAATCTTTTAAAACTTACATGTGAGTTTTCTTGTGTATACGCACAATCCGCGTCGAAATAGCGTCAAGGTTGATAGTTCGCGCGCGGTTTCTCAGTTCAAAGGCGGAAGCGTGTGTCGGGCGCCGCGGCCGGTAGTAGACTGACAGCTAGCTCGTGCACAGGCGATGTCGCTTGCGACGCGTTATCTCAAAGGATGGAGGCTTGGCAAGGACACACCCGCGAGACGCATCCTTGCAAGATCCTCGAAATCGTTTGCTTTATCAACGAGTCAACACCTCTCTAAGTCCTCGATCCATCGGCGAGTCAAATATATAAACGTATGATGCAGTGTATGTGTTTAAGGGTAATGCTAGAAAACGTAGTTATACCTAGGTTTAACTTAGTTTTACCCAAACGTTTTAAGTAAAGTTCGAAATAAAAGCAAAATCCATTTTAATTTTCCCATACGGAAATTTCCCAAAAATAAAAGACAGAAAATAAGCATTCTCTGTGTGGCTAAATTATACTTACAGAAAAGTGAGAGAAAGGGCAGGTAATCTTTGTTTTTTAAAAAAATAGAGAAATTACCACCGGCATTTTTAAGGTAAACAAATCAAAAGTCCCGTTGTATTTAAGTTCCATCATAAAAACAACAAAATTTACTTACCTCCAACTAAAATATGAGAATCTGGGATCAACTTCACTAAAACTCGTGAGGTATAATTTGTCACTCAACTTTTTTCGGTAATCTTAACTAGCGGACTGGAGCGGGTGCTCCAAAAAATCCTGAAATAGGACATATTTTAAGAATCAAGAAATTGTGGTGATACTTATACCAACTTTTATCATTTTTACTTACATAGGTATCACAAGACAGTATATCGATGTAAAGCACTGTATTCATTTTGTAAACATTATTGATCTAGCCGCAATATTGCTTCACTAACCGCTCTCTCCATAAGTTAGTCTTGGAAGCTTAAGTAGGTCAGCGCTAGAACAAGTGTAACTGGATTCCTGGGAAGAAAAGGACAGTAAGGAAAGTTAGGTCGGCTACCCACACTCGGACTAATGTCAAGAAATAAGTGCCGCATAAAAGGTGCCTTCATACTTTATCAAATATTTTTTAATCTTTACATTTAAAACTTTTTAAAAATTGATTTTTTTTTTTGTATCGACTCGACTAGAAAAAGTTAAAAGAGCTCCAAAAAAATATTTGCAGGCCTCGCTCGGAGAGGATAGGTTTAGGTAAAGGATAGGTAGGATTTTGAACAAGTGCCTAAAATAAAATCCCGGAGTAAGTTTTGAAATATTTATTATGTTAGCCATTGAGAGTGACTACACACTTAACTAAACGTATCACATCCTGAGGCACTTGTGAACACCCTGTGTACTGCGCTCGTGTAGTCTCACTATAAAGTCTGTTTTTCTTTGCTTGTCCAATATAGTAAACAATCTATTTATAACTTTCAAAATTTATTCACTTTTTGATTTAAAAGGATCTGTTTTCAACGATTAATTTCTTATGTAGGATGGGAGTTTTTAAAATTAATCATTATTCGGCATGTGACGATGCACAGCATCCTGTGAGAGATGCGTCTACTTCCGCCTAGCCTAATTTCCGTATCCTGCTGGATAAATAATTATTGGTTTAATTTGACTTACATCCGTGTCCGCCATTTTTAGTCACCTGGGGTCGAGTTATCTCGAAGTTTCCTCATAGCGTCGTTTGCTTTCGATCTAGCAACATCCTAAGCAGAAACTCTGCTCAAATCGAGAATTACATTCATACTTAGCGTATTATATTTGAAAAAGTTTTACCTTTAAAAATCTAAATTATCTTAACGTTTTTATAAAAAGTCTATATTGTTATAATGACCAAGTCTTAAAAGTGTGCTAGTGTTTTAACGTGACGGTGACCTGCAAGACGAAGCGATCATCGGCCTACGCTGCACGCGCACGAATAACACTGGAAAATGGATCGACCGGCGGTTTTTCCCAGACCCTGGCTTTGCCTTAACTAAAGGTAAAACGAACACATAATAAGGTACGTGGTATTTTATTCAGCGTGAATACCCCTTTCTGACCACATGAATTTGAAATAAACTAAACAAACATTATCTTAGCTAAAACCGTGGGTAAACACGCGGCGTCGTACGCTCATGTTAGTCTCCTAGGCCCGAATTTCGATATTCGGTCAAACCCATCTTGTGAATCATATTTACTGTATGTATTGCCTCGACTCCTAGGTACCGCAGTACCTTAAATTACAGATTTTTATAGCACGGGTAGCTAATTACTCTGTTTTAGATGGAACATGCAATATTTCCATTTTATTTTTCATATACCCACGTATATTTACGTACTTCTTTCTAACTAGAACGTAATAACAGCGGCTTCTTCTGAACAACCGCTGAATCCTTTACCAGCCTGAACTAAAGAATAATAATATTTGTATTGAATACTTATATTGCTCAATCTAGCATGTTTTCAGTTCATAACAACTAAAAACAATGCGTTTAAAAATTCTTGCAACAATTTGCCACAATTTTCGAATTTCGAAAAAGCAATTTCAATTCTGTTATGTCCAACTTTTAAAGGATATCCTAAATACATCTACCCAATTCATAATATTCATAATGAAGGTTCATTACAGTACAGTGCACATTTGTCTCAAATTGTTAACTTTTATATCTATATCTATGCAGTGTAGCCTCGCCTCTGTCGAGCATTCATATGCAGTTGCCTATCGCACACTTGACTAAAGCGGCAATTTAAAAAATGATTTGAACCTTGTAACCTAGGCACTCTACCAGTGTCCTTTATTAATGGTCGCGATATGACTAGACCTAAGACTATAACACCTTCATTTAAGGTAGCATTCTTAAAAACAGAAGCTTGGGGGACCGTATCCCAGTAAAACCACACTGCAAGCTCTTGGCAGTTGCGTGCATTAAATACCACCAAGTGCCAATTACTTATTATAAAATAAAATAAAACAAATAAATAAAATAAAATATGTTTATTTCGAGCCAGAGTCCATATTATATTATTGGCAACAATGCAATGTAAGCTTATAAATTCATTTGAATTAATAATTTTATTAGTTAATATAAAAAGAAATTATTATAATACTTTTTACATAACATAACACAAGACAGCTCGAACAATCCATGGTCGAAGTCGATAAATGACACGGCCTTTATTGATTGTCATTACTACGGATCGCAAGAAATCAACAATTATTGAGAGGCCCTCGAGTGGCCCTCGAAGCCTGACTTATTCTATCACTACTCAAACTACTCGTAGTCCTAACGCTTGACGTAACGCAAGTGCTACGCAACTCATCACATCTGAGTATTCTTACGGTTGTTGGCCTCATACGTACAAGGGCCAGCGGCATCTACCTGTCAGACTGCGATCATCGTAATGGCAATGATTACAGAGCCACATCTGCAATTTATCTCAGTGCAGTTTAGGAGGCTGCTTCCGAGCGTATCGGACGCAGTGGCACCTTAGCATCAGGCTGCGTAAGCCAACCTAACACTTATAACAGTACAGGGATGCATCTGCCATTCACCTCCACGCCGATGCTTGTCTGTCACACCAACATCGTGCAATATTCAACTATCCTGTCTACATTCAGTGCCGGTGCTTGCCTCACCCACTCAACGCAATAATCAATGGTCTTGCTCACATTAACATCACCTCCACGCCGATGCTTGTCTCACCAACATCGTACAGTATTCATCAGTCCTGTTTGTATTCCGTGCCGGTGCTTGTCTCACCAACTCCGCACAATATTCAGTGGTCTTTGTCGCATTTATTTGTAGACATATCTAAGAATATCGAACTAATCCGCTAGGGACGCGACAGGCGTTCACTTTTATGCCGGTACTTGCCTAGCAACTCCGCGCAATAGTTGGAAGTTCACCACACATTCTTCCGAACAATTTCATGCCGGTGATTGCCTCACCAATCCCGTATATCATTCAATAGCCCAGCACGTTTTCCTTTGATTGCTTAAATCAACTGACCAGTCGAATTACAGTGCAGTAACACGGTCTGCCGTTTACATCTGTGCCGGTGCATGTCACATCCACACCGTGCTATATTCAACAGCTCTAGTCTACCTCAGAATGCATTCACAAGCAAGTCAATTTCTGATATAATCTCAAAAAAAAAAAAAAACCGAGCAGACGCTAATGAGCTGAACGCTTATCCCTGATATTGTGTCATATGGCGTTAAGTCCACCTTTGTGTACAAACTTTGGTTGTGCAATATTTTCGGACTGACTGAAATTGTCTATCGCCCTCAGCCTACCTTTGCCATTTGCCCTTACCGTACCATGAATTTTCATACTAACTGAGCCCTTCAAAAGGCCCTCATAACTACTAATCGAAGCCTCGTTATTATGACCCGGAGCCGTAGATTCTTAATTCGGAAAAGATTCCCGAATACCTAGTTTAGAAAAGGTACTACTGTTTACTCTAAATACCAACTAAGAAAACGAAAGTAAAAATCATAGCATATTATTCGATACTATTGGGCTGGCAATTAGGTATACAGAAAGTAAATGTCATATAGTCGAAATGAGTACTCAAGGGACGTGCAACAAAATAACTTGAGAAGTCCGCAACCTCGAAATGCACGGGCATTACAATTGCTGTGTGTCATCAAAAGCCATAAACAAATACGAATGATTCAGATGAAATACATAACTTACCATTAAATTGAAAATTCTCCTTAAGTACACGAGAAAAGTATGAGCCTACCCCACAGCAAAAGCTCACTCTCTGAACTGCTAATAGCACACAAACCCTCGCACAATGACCCAGTTAAACAGAATATTTACCCGAACTCGATATCTTGTTAAGGCGACAATGAAGCTGCTATCTAATGTCCCCCTGATTGAAATCAAAAGTGCACAAGCGTACGCACAATACACCAGTGCACTCTGTGTCTCTTCACTTCATAATCCAGTAAGACGACAGCAAGACGTGACCAGAGGTATTTTTACAATGATATCAATCATTAATTCCAACCTCTGCGCTAGAATTATAGGTCATGTAAGGTTTAGTTAGAACACATCTTACGTTAGTACTTTAATTCTCAAAAAGGGGGGGGGGGGGGGGTGTAATTACAGCCACACCTGCGGTCAATAACTACACCTACAAACACTTTACTTTGTATTTCGGGACTACCACCTCCTGCAACGTGGTGAGGCATCTTTTCTCGCTCCCTCCATACAAACAGTACACACGGCCACAGGTCAGATCCGATTGGCCAGAACTCTACTGCAGGACAAGGCCCATTTGAAAGCCAAAGTTATGTACCCCATATAACTAAGTCCTGTAAAAAAGGTATACACCCAAACCCCTCATGAACTGAGAAAACAATTTTTAAAGTGTATCTTAAAACTTGACTAGAACTTGGTGGCAAACTTACTTTCCCCCATGTTTCGAAATTTACATTTATAAAGTCATTCATATTAACCCTCTATTGGCAAAAAGAAGATTTCAAATCTAAGCTTTAGGCATGTTTTAAACCATCTGCTTAAATAACAAATCTTTACCTAATCAGCATGGCCCGGCCGACATTTTTCACTAATGCATTACCTAATTGAAACATTTGATTCCTTAACATACTTCAAGCTGGCATTTTTAAATTTAGCCTAGAAAAGCTGGCAGGCTTACACATAACCTAAATATTCAATCAAATCGGATCAGTCTGATTTCAAAACCTCATGCTCAATATATCATTGTAATGAAACAAGTTTGCCTTCATAATACATTCATACAGATCAGACTGTTTGTTAAGCCTACCAATACGTAGGTAACAAAAATAATCCATCTTGCCCTTCCAGGTACTTTCCGTTCCCCACAAGGTTTCGGTCCCTCAAAATGCATATAATTTTCGAACCTGTACCACAATGAGACATCATTCATCATTAATATCTTAAAATAGTTATTTGTCTAGGCCATTAATCTAAGTTAATCACTTAACTTAGACATATTTCAAAACTAAAACATATCAATAAAAATATTTGATAGCGAAAGTTATCGCTCTTGCAACTTCATGTACTAGACAATTAAATGAAAGATGTCGTTATACGTTGCATATATTTTCAGTTAGATAACATTTATTATTGATTATTATTGATAAAGAAATAATTTAAATTATGTTAATAGTAGTCTGCCTTATCAACCTTTACGCATTAATACTTGGCAATAATAATGTGCTTACTACTGCACCCATTAATCACATCTTTTAGCGTTTTACAGATATCTTCAAAAGCTGCAATCATCAGTCTACCATAATCTTTATCACATAGCGTCGTTCAATAGTCACCAGGAGCTAATAAACACATCTCTCACAGGATGCTGTGCATCGTCACATGCCGAATAATAGTCCAAGTTTTACATAACAATAAAACTTGTATTATTAGCAGAGACGATGCACAGCATCCCATTAAGGCCTCCTGGCGAGACTTCTATGAGGAAACTTCGAGATAACTCGACCCCAGGTGACTAAAAAAGGGCGGACACGGATGTAAGTCAAATTAAACCAATAATTATTTATCCAGCAGGATACGGAAATTAGGCTAGGCGGAAGTAGACGCATCTCTCACAGGATGCTGTGCATCGTCTCTGCTAATAATACAAGTTTTATTGTTATGTAAAACTTGGACTATTTCGTTAAAAAAGGAATGTCAAGATTGTTCACAAATTTCGACAAGCAATGAAAAACGGACTTTACCTGTTAGGTTTTAGATCATGACCAACGTTACCCACCGCTTTTACTATGTGGTCATCATCGTAGTCTCGAAAAATTAAGTAACATTAAAATTTATCCTTATTTGTATCAAGTTGCATATTTCATAATAATGTCTAGTTGTATTTGCTTATCTATACGATTTTTAGTTTGTGTGATGTAGTGTTAAACTATTTTAAGTGGTGTACACCGAACGCAGTACACGTTAAACACATTATAACTAACATAACATACATATAAAATAATAGGTACACCTTATGATAAATACAAATTCCATTGTAAAACTCACTGATTGGTTACTAACTAAATAGATAGACACTGTAGTGTAGATTATTGACATATGATATTATTGTAATGATTAATTTTTATAAAGTCAGATAAACCTCAATGTAGGATTCGACGAAATCGGGTAAAAAGGAGAGATAGATTGGCAGGCATGAAACAATTTTGAAGATATTGACAGCTTTATAATTCAGAAAGCGTAATAATCATACTCTTTATGAGTATCAAACAAATGTCGCAGGCTGAGTGTGGGAAACATTAAGTTCGGATGCCATTAAAAAAAAAGAAGAAGAATAATCATACTCGCGATGGAACTAAAAATTAATATTGAGAGCCGTCCTAAAAAACGATTTACAATCTAATTCCCACAAACTTAGAACATTTTTTGAGCTTGCAATGTTTTATACTTAAATTGAAAGTTATTAATAGAAATCTATATTCTATCTTTATGATAGTGTATATATAATTAAATAAGATGCGTACAAGGTGAGGTTTTCATTTTAGACTACTAATAATGTGGTGTACACACTATGCATACTGACTGATTCCAAGTAACAATATAGAAAAACATAAAATTATGAAAAGATGTAGTAGTACACAATGGTTGATACAAAACAACATACATTTTGTAAAATAAAATACATAAATTCAATAAAAAGTTAAGTGTAAGGTTAATTTATTAATATAAAAAATACGTGTGTTAAAAAACCTCCTCTATTAAGAAGATAACGTTTAGAAATACAAGTGGGTTTTATAATAAATCCAGAAATTTTATAAAAATCAAACTTTCGCGAATATAATATTCATATTTAAACTGCCGTCAATATTTAACTGTAAGTTATATCTGGGATACAGTTACTGTGTTTATTTTTTAAACGCTTTTCTTTTTAAATCGGTTATGGTTATTCGTCAACGATCAATGAAAAAGTAATAAATCACCAACTTTAACCAAAACTATAACATCTTTTACACAGGGTGTTGCTTGCCAACATCTATCAATTTATTTAATTTATTTACAAATTTCACTTTTGTAATTAACATAATTGTATCTTATTTATACGTAAATTGGGTATTAATTAATTTTATCACATTCAACACTCTGTGAGGGCTCGTGTCGTATACTCTATCTAATGCCATGCTGACATTTCACTCACTATACTATGAAGCTAAATTTACTTACTGAAGTTAAATGGATTACTAAATATAGGGAGCGTTCATTCATTCGTGAGTTCGAAGTCATTTCCACTCATAGGTCATATTTCCATAGATATGGAGTCAAACTACATTATCCGTCCTTTTAAATACCATACAGCCTATGTAATGGGCGGTATTAAATCCCTAATGGTCAAGCTGTATCTCCCAGTTATGTAATAAGGTAGAGGCGGAAAAACACAAGGATGAAAAACATTCAGCAGGACGCTTCTTTCATCATTACCCAATAAATAAGACTTGAGTTTTGAATCTTCATAATTACTATACGTTAGCTACCGATCAAAAGATAACAATATGCAGATAAAGTGAGCAAAATGTGAGCATGTCCAAATTACTTATCCTTAAACTCAGTCTCTACGGACCACGCTGTCAATATTTGTGATGAGTTCTGAAAAAATATAATAAAAGCTCAGTTACGATAAGTGATATGGAATAATAATTGTACTTATCATTTATACATTTACATTTAGACGACAGCAAAATAAGAACCTCAACACTCTGAAAAGATGGACCTAATGCAAATAGCATTCTCTTCTAGTCATGCCTTTAAGTCAAACAGAATGATTGTAATGGGTGCAGTAGAATGTTGTAACTCGCAATAAAATATTATAATACACTATAATAATATTATATAATAACTTATTGTATGTGTCATTGGACTAAAAAAATAAATGAGAAGATGCTGTTAATTTTTTAATTGCGAAATATCTTGGCGTAGTTTTAGTAACTATGTTTCTGTTTATAAGTTGATAGTTTCACAAAACCGTTACCGAAATACATTATCTACTTGATATTTCTTTGACTGAGGTAAAATGAACATAGCCTCATACCTTATTTAATGGCTTTGTCACACTGGGCGCTGTTTGCGATCTGATCTATAAAATATGACAGTATGCGCACAGATTACACCAAGTGTGGCAAATCCATAAATGGCTGGCACTGATTGCGTTATGCCGTCAGATAAATGTTATTCATACATTATCAGGGCTGTGCTTGGCTTCTCTGAGGACGACACGTGCGAGTGTGGCGCCTTACAATCTATGGCACACTTAATGTCGTGCCCTACCTCTCCTGCCACCTGCACGCAAGAGGACCTCTACAACGCCAACCAGAAGGCCATTGATGTTGCCACTTTTTGGGCGCAGAAAGTTTAATTGCCATTGACTCGAAAAGAAGAAGAAGAAGAAGAAGAAGGGCTGTGCTTACTTAAACCTGACCGAGGATCGCATCCAGAGCAGTGTGAAAAAGCCTTAATGCCTAAATCTACATTGAAATGGCAGCGGATGGCAGCGAAGCAGCGAGGTAGTCAATTCTGCTCAAATCATAACCAAATCGTAATAGAATTTTAGGAAATGGTCATTCCATTACGATATTGTTACGATTCGATAGCTTTAAGCTTGTCAAGATAAAATATATATTTTACCGGTAGAAGTTGTCGGCAGCTATATGCAGGTGGTCTTGAGGTGCATGGACAGCAGCCCCTTGGCCACAAACCCGCGCCCGCACAGCCCGCACACGTACGGCCGTGCGCCGCTGTGGTATCTGGAAATATTAAAAAAATCAGACCGACAGCACGGTAGCTCAATTGGAAGAGCAGTTGGCCCGGTTAGCCAGAAAGATGCTGTTTCGAGTCCCGCCCGTGCGCAATTTTTGGTTTCATATTTCATCTTTTAAGTGGGTTATTATTAGCAGAATTATGGGTCTATTCTCCTTCGAAGTCTTTTATTTCACTCGCCGCCGGTACCATTACCACCTACTCACCATTTTCGTGCATCTGTTCTCGACACACAACACACTAACGGTATCTGTTCGCGAAACGACACCTTGTTGATTTACGCAGTTGTGACCACAGAACATAAAAAACGAGTAGAAGTAGTAAGTAGGCGGGCCCCGTGTAGCGACGCATAGGCCAAGCTTGGCGCATCTCATGTTTCCGCCCCCTTTTACGCGCTTCAGACGGTGACAGTTGCTCGAACATGTAACACGTTTTGCTGTACGGATAAAAAACTTGAAATATGCCGACCTGCACTGTGTTAGAGTGCAAAAACGCAAGCACTACAAAGAATTTATCCAAAGGAGGCGTGACACACCATCGGTAAGTAATATTATATCATTATTTCAATAGAAATTGTGAA
Organism: Pyrausta aurata; assembly: GCA_963584085.1. Classification (NCBI taxonomy): domain Eukaryota; kingdom Metazoa; phylum Arthropoda; class Insecta; order Lepidoptera; family Crambidae; genus Pyrausta; species Pyrausta aurata. The sequence continues at coordinate 9,127,091 of OY757278.1, read as the reverse complement.
TTTTGCAGAAAATAACAATCCATAAAAAATTACAACCTAAAACCATTCCACTGTTCATAGAGATAAGGTCGAAACTATATTTTAACTGTTACTTATTCTCGAAATGCTACTCATTTAGGGGATGACCAAATCCAAATATCGATAAGTTAGCTATCAACACTTGTTATTGTATGACATAAAAAAGTAAAGATTTAAAAAGGTTGATAAATTGCTGTTTTTTTACAATTTTTTTTCGTATATATATAATTAATAACTTAATATTATTTTTTTAAGGTTCCCTAAAGATCGATTCATAAAAGAAAAATGGATTGCAGCAACCGGTAGGCAACATTATCGGAGAGGTGTAAGACAGGGAGATTTGTCTCTGAACTGTTTACATTAGAAGACTCCTTTAAGCTACAGGAATAGGAAGGATTCGGCATCAACATCAATGGCGAATACATCACACATCTCCGTTTTGACGATGAATAGTCGTTGTGGCAAATACGCTGGAAGATCTGTTGCCTGGGGAGACACAGTTAGCAAGTGGGTCTAAAATGATATTTAACTATATTAAAAGTTGAAATGACTACTTATGTTTTAATTTATTCCTTATTAATTATTAGTGAATAAATGTAAATCAATTGTCTCTTGTAAATAAATACAGATTTTTCTTAAACGTGCGTTTATCGTCTTCTCATAATGAACATTGCCTTTGATTCTTTATTTTGGTATTTTTTGTCATTTATAGCTAAGAATAAAGAAATCATTAACAGTTTGTGTATTTTTTACAAATTTGCTATGATGTCATAACTAAGAAGATAAGAGAAACATCGTTAAACATAACGCTGTCTCATGTTCCATAACAAAAATATCGACATGACTGTCGTATCGTAACCACCCCACCTCTATCTATCAATGATTTTCAAATAGCATCTGTCGTCAGGTAGCGGAACTATCTGATAGTGAATAAGAGGCATCTAGTGTCGGGTAGCGAAATTATCTGGCAGTGAAAGGTAACCAATCACAACAAGACATTCTTGGTGTGCGTGATAATGTGATATAATCACAAATGTGTTAGTTTGGTCACACTGGTTTTCATACAAATAGGAGTTAATACTACTTCTATCGTTTTTTATGTTCTGTGGTTGTGACAACCACTGGATTCGAGACACTTGACAGTTTAGACCCGTCATCGCGATTGAAATTTTGTACTTAGGTATTTCAATCGCTTCCCTCACCAATCTTGGTGGCGTTCTGTCGAGATGATCTGAGGGTTATGAAATACAGGGCAGTTCAGTCTCCACCTACTAGCGTATGTTTCAGATATACCTATAAAGCATGAGTCTCGAATGAATGATTTGAAAGCGGTTGAAGAGGTTCGAACATTTCTGTAAGGAAGCTGAGCATACCTGTACAGTTCGCCACTCGGAAAATCTCGTGTTTTGGCGGTCAGTGATGAAACGCATGTCAATCGACAGAGTATGTGGTCACATACAAAAAGTGTTTAGTAATAAAAGCTTTAATTAAGTGATACGATTTTGAGAGATTGAAGTTGAAGTAAATAAATAAAATATCTCGGATACCGTATCACTAGACACAACGTAGATTTCATTTACAAAATGACGGACTAGGTATACCAACAAGGTTCTATGCTCTTTAACTTATTATAAGATTTTGCATTGCAATAAGTATAAGAAATGACGGGTTTAAACGCGAATAAAACAAGAGTAATTTTATTACTCACTGCTCGACGTTTCAGCTGTATTGCTGCCGCGATCACGATCTAACTGGTTGATGGATCGCTTGAATCTTTGTTTTATTGTTGGCAAGTCTTACCGTTCGTGTATAACGAGCGTGGAGCGCTGGCTGAAGGCCTTCCCGCAGTGCGAGCACACGTGCGGCTTCTCGCCCGAGTGCACGCGCTCGTGCAGCGTCAAGTTGCACTTCTTCACGAACCCTTTGCCGCACACCCTGGAAGAGGGAACATTACGAATCAGACAAAATAATAATGGCTACTCAAACGCATAAAACCTTTCAATACTCAAGGTGATTTTGAATATGAATTTTTAGACACAAGCAATAAAAGAGATATTAGCGAGTCTGGAGAATAATTCAATAGTTTATACATTAATTAAACAAACAAACCTGTTTACCTGGCCTATCTCTGTTGAGAGGGGCCACCACTACCGAAAATAGGTAGGAGAATATTATTTAAGTATTTATGGGAGACCCGTTGTCTGGTTTTTCGTAACACAAGAAAGAAAATTCCTTACTTCGAAATCAAGGCAAATGGTGTGTTGTCTCTATTTATCATTATCTTTAAAAAAGAAAAAACTATTTAGTTTTGCAAGCCAGAAATACAAATACAATTGTTTATTTGCCAGAATACATCATATAAAATTTACAGAACAGGTAAAAAATCCGCTTCGTGGTTGTATCCAGCATGCATGCAATTAAAATTAAAATTAAATACAATTCAACTAAATAATATATACAGAGTAGTCCAAATCCGAATATATTCAAAGGAGAAGTTTATAAGTGTGTTACCTTATTTCTCGGTTACTTGTGGACGGATTTGATTTTTACAACCGGTTCCAAAAAGGAGAAGGTCCTCAATACCACTGTATCTTAATGTATGTTCGTTTATGTCAAATGGCTATTGTACCCAGATGTACTCACTTGCAGACATTGGGCTTGTACCCGGTGTGTATCCGTATATGGAACTTGAGGTGCTCCCGGCTGGTGAGCGCCTTGCCGCACACGTTGCACAGGTAGTTCCGCTCGCCGCTGTGCGCGCGCAGGTGCCTCCGCAGCGAGTTGAGGTGCGCGAAGGCGCGCGCGCACACCGCGCAGCGCAGCGTCAGTGCGCGCGCGGCTGCTTCGGGGTGCGCGCGAGACCGGTGTGCTAGTAAGTACCTGTAAAAAGATAAATTAATATATTTATTGACACAGAAATCAATTAACTTAAATATATTAACAAAGGCTTCCAAACTTGGCTATGCCTGTATCTTGAGAGATCAGTTGCAATTACTCAGTCAGGTATCAAACGACTCCCGGGAGTCGCATAATAATGGAATTTCTATTGTGTCTCGTTCACACATACTTGACGAGTTAACTAAGGTGTTTAGCCCATTCTGAATATACAATGTATGTATGAGTGTGGAGTGCAATGAATCTATGAGATATATTTAAGAAATAAGACTTCAAAAGTTTTTTTTTTTATATTCAACTTGGATACTTACAGAACATACATTAATTTATTGCCGATATTTTTATAACCGCGATTTCGTAAACAATCCAGTTTATTCACCAAACAAAGTTGTTAATAAAGGAATATTAGAAATCAATCACAGTTAGTAGTATCTTTTTTTCTAGACCATGAAATACTTTCTTACATCTCATCTAACATTAATTTACTGATCAATTTTGTGTGGTTATACTTACACAATTTGCGTACATGTTAGCACAGACTTTTACTTTAGTCCATCTTATTTGTTACGTACCAAAACATCCTGTGCTTCTAGAAATAGTTTAGGATGCTTGATTAAAATATTCAAACATATAAACTGCGTTCATTTTAACAATGGATACGCTTACTGACCTCATATAGACAAAGGATTCTGGACAGAGATCGCACACGAACCGCTTGGTGATCTGCTGCTGATCGGAGGGCGCTTCGCCCATCTTGTGCGTCTGGCCTGGAACATAAAATAACACCACCGTCAACAAGACATCAAGTCTTCAACCGCTGCTACATTGATTGACTACTTATTACCAAAGGTCACTACCATTTTCGAACCGAACTGTGTCTTATTCAAACAATATAATTATTACCAAAGGCTACTGAAATTAATAAATCGTCATCAAATACTTGAAGCTGCCATTGATAGTTGTTGTGATGCTGTTTTTTATTTACATGTGTCTGTAGAGAACTGTTGTCATGTAGTCGGCTATTAGGTATAGGTAAAACGCAAAGCTAAAGTCCTTCCTGACGAAAATTTTGACATCTTTCCTCCCAATTTTTTAATCTTTATTATTATTATGAGTACATAATGAATTGTGCAATTCCTTTAAACGAAGTTGTAATTAATCCCTGTGATGTGCAATAAAGAGTTATCTTTCTATCTATGAATGAAATGTTTTCTCTTTCGGTGAAAGAAAGTTCGTTTTATTCATAAGAATGATGTGATGAGTACTTTAATGAGCAGTTTTCCCTCATCCTTTCATAGCTCTCACTAGACGGCGTTGGGGTACCATGAAATACATTTTTTGTTTCACATTGGCAGAAAACCTTAGACAAATACATTTTTCCTGGTTGTACCTGGTTTATACTTGTTTACACACCCAAAACAGGAATATGATTGAACCGAGTTACTCGGCCGAGTACTCGGTTAGAAAAAAAATGAACCGAGTAATACTCGGTACTCGGTACTCGGCAAAAGTGCTACTCGGCGCATCTCTAATTATAATAATTATTTTTGACAATATTAAATCCTTTATTAACTATATGGGTACACATAAATATGAGAGGAGTAGTACTTTAAAAAAGTTTTAAATGTTATTTCCTAAAGTTACGCTAGCGCCATCTCTTGATGATGAAAACTGCTCATTGGAAGGGAAATGAAAATGTAGGCAACAAAAGGCAACGTCAAAAACACCTTAGTTTTACGGTTGGCCTTTGGAAGCTAAAAGCTGTCTCTGTATGGAGCTAAAAGCCGTACCTCACTGAGACGCTATGGCAACGTCGCCGGCTGCGTGTTCAAGCGGATAATATTCAAATGTAAAGGTGCGTCTACGCTAGGCGAGCCGAGCACGAGCCTAACACAATTCGTCTAATGTGGACCGGCTTACAAGCCTCGAACGAGCGCGCTGCGAGCGTTCCGTTCGTGCTCGTTTGCGTTCCGCCGGTTGTCGGTTTTTTGACGAACACAAAGGGATTGCTACGTTCGAGGGAAGTAATCGTCACAGGTTCGTTGTACGTCCACTTGACGCCGCGAACGGCTCCGCTCGTGCTTCGCTCGTGCTCGGTTCGTCTAGCGTAGACCCACCTTAAGGTAGCCATAACGTCGCCAAGTGAGTCAGGTACCATACATATCAATATTATCTGCTTGCGCTTGGACAAGCTGCCGGCGTCTCGGCGTGGTCCGGCCCTCACCGTGCTTGAGTATCTGCTGCGGCTCGCGGAAGGTCTTCTCGCAGAGCGCGCAGGTGTAGGGGCGCCGGTCGCGCTCCCAGTGCCGCGTCCAGTGCGCTGACCACTCGTGCGCTTCCACCGCCTGAGAAACAAGAAACCCTCAGGTAACAGACGACGACACGTTTGGTGCAGTGGTTAGCGCTTCTGACTACTGACTACTCAACCAGCTGTCGCAGGTGCGAATCCCGCAAGGGGCAAAAATGTTTGTGTGATCAGCATAAACATTTGTACCCAAGTCATGGATGTTATATGTATTTACTAGCTTTTGCCCGCGACTTCGTCCGCGTGGAATAGTGACTTCTTTCTCCCGTTTTTTACACATTTACCACTATATCTTTGCTCCTATTGGTCGTAGCGTGATGTTATATAGCCTATAGCCTTCCTCGATAACTGGACTATCCAACACAAAAAGAATTATTCAATTCGAACCAGTAGTTTCGGAGATTAGCGCGTTCAAACAAACAAACAAACAAACTCTTCAGCTTTATAATATTAGTATAGATTTAATTAAGTATTTATGGGAGACTCCCCGTCATAATCGTTGTACTTCATAACACAAGGACAAAAATTCCTTACTCCGAAACTAGACAATTGGTGTGTTGTTTGGCATATATTTATTTAAAAAAAACAGTCACATCATCACATCATTCTCACTTCAAAACAGTCTTTTGAACCCTGTGTCTAAGGAAGCTTACACCTGAATTACATTGTGATGGCTCAAGAAATTTTATTAGAGACTAGCGGCCCGCCCGCGACTTCATACGCGCGTATTAGTTCCGTTCCCATAGATCGTAGCGAAAATTTATAAGCCTATACGCATTAAACTATAGCCTTCCCTGATAAATTTGCAATCTATCATATTTTATAACCTTACCAATAGATCCTGTGAGTAGCGCGTTCAAACAAACAAACAAAACCAACCAGTTTTAAAATATATACAAAGAAATGCGTACAGATAAATGTTATATTTTATGTACACACAACACGTAGCCCGGTATAATAGTCAAACTTATAATTATCTTTTTATTTTACAACGAAATGGAAATACTTCGTACGCCCTATCGTCAATCGTATATTTATTTCGGGTACTAAAATGACCAGGCTACTCTCTGCGCTTACACAACATCATGTCACATACAGGCTGTGAGAGAAGCAAATTCCCTCAAGTCTTCTCCCGCTACCTTAAGAGTTTGAATTTGAGCTTTGTTTATGGTTATAACGAATACAACTCTACTTTCTTGAATTCAAATCGTAAATTGAAAGTGACAATTCAAATGTAAAGATCTACGCCACCATCATCATCAACACCCAAAAGCCGTCCACTGCTAAACATAGGTCCTCCACGAAAAGTTTGCAGAAAAGTTCCAGATTGGACACCTTTCGACCACAGGAGCAGCGTAGAATGTCCACCGACAATATGAACATACGATCTGCAATCTACACTGGACACAGCCCGATTGATACCTACCCTGTTTAAACATAAAAAAATATTATTTACTATTCTAAGGAATAAAATCTCTTCTCGAGAGCAACATCAATAACAAACATGTGTCAAATATTCTGTCTCAGATATGTCAAATGACTGTCAAAAATGAAATAAAAAATATTTTAATCGTAAGCACTAAAGAGTATTGATATCAAATTCGAAGCAAATCACCCCCATAATAACTTTGCACCCCTTTTAACCCCCTTAGGAGATGAATTTTATTAAAATATAAAATAGGTCTTCCGTCAATTCTGTAAGAGAATGTGTATGCAAAATTTGAAGTAGATTGGACCAAGGGGTCTGGTTGTCCCATACAAACTTTGCACCCCTTTTTGACCCCCTTAGGAGTGGAATTTCTGAAAATCCTTTCTTATCGGATCCCTTCGTCATATAAAGAACACACCCTCCCAGTTTCAGGTCCCTACAATCAGCGGTTTAGGCTGTGCGTTGATCCATCAGTCAGTCAGTCAGTCAATCAGTCAGTCAGTCAGTCAATCAATAAGTCAGTCGTTCAGGACAAAGCATTTTATTGGTATAGATAATAAATAACTAAGAGCCGATAGTAATAACTAAAAAGGTATGACGCTTAAAATGTCATACCTTTTTGCAACGGAGACACCGCAGCGGCTGGCCTTCAGGCGGTGGTGGCGCGGGCGGCGGTTCTCGCCAAACATCCGACATATTCACGTGCTCTCTGAAACAATCAGCAATCAATCATAACAAGTTCAAAACTAATACAAACACTATACCTATTTTTTTTTTTATTTGTTAAGGACAACCAACAAAGCATACACCACACATTGACATACTTAATATTAAAACACAATTTTACAGTGTTGCCTTACTTATAGGCTGCCACAACATTCACATTTGTAGATGAATAAAGAATAAGTGAATCAAAACTAACATACTTGTAATGCCTCAGCATGTCATTTCTATTCAAGCACTGCATGAAGCAAATACAGCACTGGTATGCATCATCATTCAGTTCCTTCTTGACCATAACATTCTGTGCATCATTAAAGGCAAAGTCTGGCACTGCATCCTTTAACATATCTAAATGAACTGGTACAGGTGGCTTTTCCACCACTGTAACTGCTGTTTCGCTTGGCAGAGTGTTTATTAAATCTTCCCAATCTTTCACTTTCTTTTTCCTGCCGCGCTTCACCTCACCATTAGTTTCTGTTTTGCGACTTTTTCGTTTCTTCTTTAGAGATACAAGAGATATGTTGTCATCACTATTATCGGTAGGAATATCGGCAGCATTATCAAATAGGTCAGACCCAACATCATTGATATCTTCTTGGTTTTCTGTTTTCACTACTGCAGGAGAAAATGAACTCGGTTCTACTTTAACATGTACTTGAGTGTCAGTAATTGGTTTATCTGGTGCAAATGTTTGAGGAGTAGGTTCAGGTTCAAAGTATAGCTCAGTTTGTGTACTCTGTTCTCGTTTATTGGGAGCTGATGAGGGAGGAACTATGGTTTCTTGTTTTGTAATTGTCTGATCTTCAGAATCTTTTAGGTTGACCTCTACATGCTGCAGCATCACACGTAATCTGAAAAATTTGGAAAAAATACAGGTAGAATTTTAAATCTCATTTTGAGTTTGACTAGAATTAGCAGTCTTTTAAAAAGTTACAAATCTATATTTTTTAACGGTTGTTATAATTTATTCTTTTTTTTTTAATGGCATCCGAACTTAAGGTGTGCTACACTCAGGGTGCAACATTTGTTCCGCCAATGTCACACCTTTTACATGGCAATATTCGTTGAAGCACATACAGGTACAGTCAAGGGAAAAGAAATGTACATAAATATCATAATAATAAATAATTGCAATCATCAAAAGTTGCACAAAATTGTTGTAATCTAAGTGTTCATTTTGCCATTGCTTCAACATCAAAACAGACTAGAGCTGACTCTATCAAAAATTTACGGCAAAAAGTCGTGGTAATTTTCATGCAGCGGTCAGTGCACTCTCAAGATATTAAAGACTTAGGTCAGAGTGTATCCTAAATAAGTAAAGTGTGAGAAAACAAACCTGTCCTGAGCCTCGATGGCTTCATTACAGAACTGGTAAAGATCGTTCACTTTGCAGCTGCAGCGGTCGCAAACCTTCTGCGGTAGCCGGTCCATCTTCTTCACCTGCCGAAACCAACACAGCAATCAGTAATGATAGGTTAAAATAACAAAATAAAATGCCATTAGCCAACGTTATTTACTTACTTTTATCGGCAAGTATAAATCCATTTTCAGATATAGGGCATTTTCCTCATCAAACAAATAGTTATTCACAAATTTCGTAGAACAACACAATCTACAAATTGACTCCATCATTTTATTACACGTGAAAAATAAATTTAAATTCGATGTTTACGCCTTGTGAAAGAAAGTGACAGATAGTTCAGCCATTGTGCCTGCCCATTTGTCTTTCTTGTCTGTCAATTTGTGGACCTCATCGTCGATGTTGCCAGCAGTTATAGGAGTCTGATTTGAGACCCAAAAAAGTATGTATATGCTCTTTGTTTCGTAGGCGTACCTAGGGGTATATCGATAAAAGGGTAGCGAGTGGGCGGACGCGGAGATGAGGCGGAGAGGAGCTGCGCCAAACTTTTGATTAATGAACACACAATGTTTGTGAAGTTAACTTACTTCACTGAATTGCAGATATTCAAAACATTGAAACTTTATGAGCGGTTGGTTAGGATCAGACTCGCTGTTCCGCGTGTACGAGTAGCATTTCACGTTGAAGTTTGTTATTTTTATTTACTTAAATAAATAAATACGATTAAATATCAAGTTTTAAATTGTAAATTGTAACTAGGTACCTAAGCTGGCTTATTAATATTTATGCTATTTTTATTAGGGTTGGTAGAACTTATTTTGCAATCTGTTTCGAATTGTCCAATTCAGCAATCAAGTAATTACGTCCCAAAATGATGTTTTTCTAAGCCATTCACGACACGAGTCAAAACAGCATGTGATAACTATTTTGTTATATATTTACACGGGTAGCTATATCCTACGCATGTACCCTATTGGATTACGGGTTTGAGAGTTACTTACTTCGACAACATGCGCTAAATTACATAGAAGATAAGACATTGCTTCTTACCAAGTTTCATTATTCGAGGAATTATCGACAGCAGGCAGGTTTTTCAGCTCCTTCAAGTGTCTTATGAATGGCAAAAGATGAATTTGCTTGCAAGTTGCAGGCGGGTGGAAAAGACATATATTAAACAGTCTGACACTTATTTCTGTAAGTAAGATAATCTGCTGACTCCTGAGAAAAACAGGCAGACGGACAATAAGTTATTATTTTAGATTGAAGTCATGGAACTACAAATCGAAATTCACTTGCAAATATTAAACCAAAATGAGTCATTGTGTTTTGTCTTGTCTTTAATTAAACAGGGGGCTCAAACCGGATGGATTTTTCCTGATAAAGGTTATCGAAAAAGTGCAAGAAGCTAGGACTAAAAAAAGGGAAGGGGAGAAAATAAAAAATAAATAATTTATACTAGTAAGTAATCATAAACCAATGTAAAGTAGTTGTAGATTAATTTTGGTAAGTAATTATTATCAGCCAGGCCATAAGAAATTTCTATCTCGAATAGTTTTCGCGCGATAGTTGCGTTGCGATAAAAGTGTGGACTGGCGGTTATCTTTATCTTTATCGTGCTTCAGCAAATAAAGTGTAAAAATCGAGATAAAGGCAAGTACTATTGTAAAGTAACTGCTGAACTAATATGCTAACGTTCATTTCTCCAATCTAAATTTATTTTTATAGGTACTTTCTCGACTTTAGTAAGTTGTTAATTAATACTTAGGTTTTATTCTTAATGTAAGTATAGGCTTGTTTACCTACGTTACTTTTCGAACGGGCATAAGTACTCATCACTAATACAAATTTCGATTGGCTATAGTATCAAAAACAAACGCTATTTATTAGGTAGGTACTTACCTAGTTACTATTTCATATTTGAGGCCAATAGGTACTTGAAGGTTTAAAATGCAATAACTATAGGCTCCCAGTGGCTTCAGGTACGCCGCAAAAAACGGGTTTCCCGTGCAAACTTCTACCCCCAAATATCGTTATAAAGAATGATTTGCGGGATTAAAACTAACTAAACTAAACTAAACTAGTACATTATGTCCTTATAAAGGATTCAAACTCGTCTTTATAACAAAAAAGAGCATCCTAACGGGTTCAGCAGTCAGCAGTCGTATAAAAATTATAGTATTTTTTATTGAGGTTCTATTTCAAAAGCTTTAATACGTTTATTTAATTTTATGTGTATTATAACATGAGTAACATTGTTCCTAGTTCATATCAGAAAGAGATTAAGATATGGATATTGTTTTGCAGATATAAGTTATTAAAACAGTTATGAGATAGACCGAAATAAGGTCATTCCGCACCTAGTTACAAATATGTAGAAAAAATACTTGTCGTGTGAAAACTTATCGGGAACAAGTTTTTGATAACAAAATGGGTTTAGGTGTGGCCCGTTTGGTTATATCATGACAAAGTATGAAAGTAGGTAGTTATAATTTCGTGTGAAGGATTTCCTTAACTGAAAAAAGAGACGGTATTTTCAGGCATTTCCTTTTGTATGCTAAAACTTGATATACCCCTAACATGATTTCTTCTTAAATGTTCCTTTCAATATCAAGACAGACCAAGCATAAAAAGTCCTTTTCAGGGTTCCATAATCCAACAAGGAACCCTTATAATTTTGCCATGTCCGTCTGTCCGAGGTTAAGACTGAGGTTAGTTTTTTAGGGTTCCGTAGCCGAATGGCAAAAAACGGAACCCTTATAGTTTCGTCAAGTCAGTCTGTCTGTCTGTCTGTCTGTCTGTCTGTCTGTCCGTCCGTATGTCACAGCCACTTTATTCTGAAACTATAAGCATCACATAGCTGAAACTTGGTGGGTAAGTGTATTTTGTTCACCGCTTTTTGATTCAGATACAAAAAGTAAGAAAAAATAATATTTAAGGGGGGGCGCCCATACATGAAACTAAAACCAAAAATTTTCTTTTACTCAAACCTATGCGTGTAGGGTGTCTATGGATAGGTCTTTGAAAATGATGTTGAGGTTTCTATAACCATTTTTTCTAAAAGTGTAAGGTTTGAGATATAGACGCTTCCAAAGTGGTAAAATGGGCGTCGCCCCCCATCTAACTTTTGAACTAAGAAAGTGAAAATTTTGAAAAAAATATATGATGTAGATCTCAACAAAAACTTGCAACGAAAATTGGTTTGAAGGAGATCGAACCAGTAGTTTTTGAGATATTACACAATTTTATCAACCGCAAATATAACTTTGTCTTTCATACAAACACTATGAAAAACAAAGTTACTTTTGCTGTCACAATATATTGTGATGTTTTCGTTAAGTGAAAGTAAGTGGACCCTGAATTCAGTTAAGGGTGGCACGGAACCCTCAGTGCGCGGGTCCGACACGCACTTAATCGGTTTTTTGTAATGAAGTGTAAGAAAACTATAATTTGGCATGGGTATGTAGGTAATAAATAAAGGTATTCAATTTTTCTCGACAGTGTTCTTTTTTGTGGTAAGTATGGATGTTTATTTATTTATTTAAGTAACAGTCTACAAAAGGTGGACTTAATGCTAAAAGCGTTCTCTCCCAGTCATGCATTTTTTAACTTGCTTGTCTAATCCATCATGTGGGGTGTCCTTGAATAAGTATTTCAAAATTATTACGAGTTTGTGAACATCAAATAATTTTAATATCTATTTACAACACTCTCCTGCACCCATCACAATCTCTCTGCATGACCTAAAGGTATGACTGGGAGAGAATGCTTTTAGCATTAAGTCCACCTTTTGTACACTTTTATTTGTGCAATTAAGTTTTTAAATAAAATAAATAAATCAATAAAGTGACCTACTCAAGTGAACTGTGCCAGTTTTTTTGTTCTAATAAAAATAACCTTTTTTCGATAGCTTTTTTTGTAGTAATCACTTTATTAATAACAAACAAGAAAAAAATAAAACCAAGACATGCAACATAAAAAAATAGACTAACCTATTCAGAAACGAAACCATTTCCTTGTGGTAAGGAAGCTATAATGCTGGCTGCGATGCCGCGTATGATAGCTATGCTAATCCTTTGAGTTAGGAACCAGATACTTTTATTATTGGCCGTAACAATTAAATTTTGGCGAAATTTTTGTAAACAGCAATATAGAAGAAGGTCCCTACGGCCCAAACGTATCAATGCCAAACGGCTCAAATATAATCACTTGTGAGACGTTCTTGCGACGCTTGGCGTTTTCAGCCAACTCCGCTGCTGCTCCAGCTTTAAGGGCTGAGAATCTGAGATGGGAGGGGATAGGAGGGATGGGACCAAAGTATCGACACAAGTTGCATCCCAGACTAGGGCCCGACCCCGTTCCCAGGGAATAAGCGTGAGGCCATCGGGTCTTTTGCCATCATCACGATCAAACCACTTGGTTCCAACGTGGAAGGAACATTAATGGTGGCAAGGGCTCTTCTGATGGCGTCATTAAGAGTGACGTGACGGGCGAGATGCCCAGCACTTTGCTGGCAACAAAGGCAGCGGAGACCAAGTTTGTCAACCTCCTTGCCACAGGGACACGTAAAGATATTAAATTAATTAAATTAAATTCATTTATTTCAGATAAACATTATCCATAATTTACATAAACATTATCGATATCGCTTTATTTGTCTGCATATCCATTTTTAAGACCGATTCAACGATACTCTACAAGACACCCGTCTTGTGAGTGTGTGAGTGAAGTGAGAAAAATCCTGCTTTTCTTGTGAGAGGTGGTGTGGTACCCAAAATTATTTTTTTACCACTTTAGCGGGAAGATTAGTATACATCAATGCCAAATTACAGTTTTCTACTAAACCTACCAAAGGTGTCAGAGCTAAACATTGGGGTAGACGGACATGGCAAAACTATAAGGATTCCTTGATGGACTACGGAACTATAAAAGGGTGAATCAAAAGTGATACACATATGTGTGTATGTATAATTCATAGTAATTCATAGTAAGTACATAATTAAAAAAAAACCGAATAAGACTGGATTTTTACGCTTGAATTGACAGTATATTTCCTTCGCTTCGTCAGCTTGCACTTAGTACGTACACTACGTTTTAGTCGTTAGTAAATACGCAGCCATGATCTTAGGAAGAGTGACTTGGTTCAAAGGACTTCTAGCTCAGAGACGAGAGGGCGGAGGGTACTGGTCGTCTGCCCACGCGCAGTAGTTTCTTGCGAAATTAAGTAATTATGTATCTGAGCCTGAGGTTGGTACTAGTAAGTACCGAGTTTTAGCCGCACCTACTTATAAACCCAATTTTATGGATGTTAAATAATTTTACATTTTCAAGAAACAATAAAACTAAGACATGCATCATTTAAAAAAAAACTTAAAGTGACCCATTCAAAAACGATACCAATTCCTGTTGGCTTTGATGCTGACTGCGTTGCAAGTTACAACGTTGAATAGCTATGCTAATCCTTTGAGCTAGGAACCAATCAGCATTATTATTATCATAGCAGAATTTAATTTTGGAGAAATCATCTGGTATCGTAATCAAGCATGACATGATTCGTCATTCGTTGATTTTGGTTACTTTAATCTGGATCAGACTAAAGCTTTTACCTGAGGTCGAAGCAATAACTCACTGTACAAGACACTCAGCATTCAATAAAATACTACTACGCCGCAGACCCCACACACGCAGAGGTTCAATCGACAGAAACAACCTTGAAACATTTGATAAACATGAGATGAAAATCGATACTACAAACTTGAGAGTCAACTTTGCAATTGAGTAAAACGGGCGGCACATACGCCGTTGAACTCTGGCTTAACTTTAACCCACATAACAAAGTTCAATGTAAACACAATACGGCAGAAGTTTCCGAAGTTTCGGTTCACGGCCGCGGCCGGGCCGCCGGGCGAGCCACCGCCACCCACTGGCTGTCTCCTTCCCCCTACTTGCACCCTCCGTGGCTGGCTGGGGTCTGGCTAGGTCGGGGCTCAGGATAGACGTACTCCTCCGCTAATGCTCCAAACTTCTGTCTGCAATGACGAACGACGCTTTCACTTTAACTCCTTAATCCAGATAGAAAGAAATGTAACTTTTACACTTGAATTTTCGTTTAGGAAAGTTGGATCTTGACATAATTTATTCATTCCCCATACTTATTTTATCCACTTCTACAAAAGGAGGTATTCAATTCGACCTGTATGTTTGTGATATTGTTGAATTTTTTTTTTATATGATGATGATCTAGTTGAGCTTCCAATTATTCCACTATTATTCCACTGATTTCTCGAAGACTAAAAATGATATCAAGATGATTCTTTCTTGTTGAGTTAGGTATATTCATCAATGAATAGTATTCGTTTCAGGATCGGTTCATTTATTTTTGGGATACCTATGGGTAAAAAACATAGAATTAAAAATGAAAAAGTAAGTAATTTGAAAATAAAAACCACCTTCATGAATATCACTAAATAGCTTAAATCACCCTATTATGTCTTTCGGTTTTCGGGTGCTTGTACACCTGTCTATAAGTGTTTACAGTAAGCGCACACCTCGCTCCTTATCAAATGACACCGTTTGATATGCGTCTTTGTCACCTTATCTATCATGTCGAAATTCTTCCACGTATCACGTATCCTAGTTGGCGCGCTGTGCACTAGCATTAATTAATTATTTTGTGTGATTTAACTAGAAATTTAGTATTTCAATATTGTATAAATACTAAAACAATTTCATTTTTGAACTTCCTCTTTCCTAATAGTGTTTATAAATAGTGCAACATAGTGAATGTAAGCGTAACCTACTCGTTTAGTTTTTCTTGTAGCCATAGCCCACATGTTTTCTAATTTGAATAATTTCTAATGTATGTTACGAGAATAGTGGAGTTATCTGTCACGCTGGCTAGATATAACGTAATAAAGGTGTATCTCAATTGTAAACAATGCAAGCAGTGATTGTGGTGTCGTCGTAGTCAGCAGAAGGACGCGTGGTGGCGGCGGCCCCAGTCGGCGGTGGCTCCGGCTCCACACCAGCGGCGCCTCGTCAGCACCTTATCGCCGATACCCTGCCGATTGGTGGACTGGAGTGTTTGCGCGACTGATACGCACCGCGGGGACCAATCGATTTCCCGTTTCGTTCAATCTTATCACGATCATGGTGGACATTTGTACCTCGTGCAGCGCTCTGATATGGTATCTGAAGATATCATCGAAAGTATAAATATGGGCCCATCAATCGATCGAGTCTCTGTCGAACTGCGAGCTGTGATTACGATTGACTGTGCGTCTGCACGCGTGTTCAGTGATACTTTTTTACCTGATCCTCGCATTCGCGTGTTCTTTTGGGTAAAGGCGGAACAGGTTTCTTTTTTCCACTGGTTTAAGTGTCGTTCCTTTAAGTAAATATTAAAATTTTAGTGACGCGTTCAAATTAGCGGCCATATTCATTTGTGTTCTGTTGCTGACGTGGCACTGAGTTTCAGGAAGACTATATTTATATGGCTTCATCGGTGGATTCAAATATGACCTCAATAGCAATAATTCATTTATTAGCCCAAATGTTAACCAACCAAGTGTCCCTGTGATACAGAACGATAATGATTACGTAATAACATATGGTAGTCCAATGGCACATGTGTTTGTTCATTTCGTGTGATCCACAGGTCGCGCGATTGTTAAGTATATTAAATTATCCTCTTAAAAGGCAATATTAAATTGCCAGTACATTCGTTATAGAGTCATGTAGGATCGTTGACGCGACAGGGAAAAGCGGTGTTCTTATCAGAGAACGTTAGCCGCACCTTTTTGAGCGGTGATAGCGAGCTGCGTGACTCCACTTCGAGCGTGCGCACTTAGATTGTCACACAGCACAGAACACACAGAATCGGTCATATTCATGATAATAATTAATATTTTTATTTTTCAGAGTTCGGCCTCGCTCGAGGCTTCACGTCTGAGTTGGACAGGGGATCTTGACAGTTTGATGTTGAATGCTGCCAGATCTATCTTTCCAGCTCACGCGTGGAGCCGCTACGCTTCATTTCACGAACGAAACAAACAATCAAGAAAACACATCAAGAAAATGTAATGCGTAAAGGATTAAGTGGAGGTGTGATCTCTTCACTTTTTATGCTTAAAGTGAGATTCAACTCCTCCAACTTAACCCTGAAACGCCAATTCTACGCAGAAGAGATGATTTGCAGCTGATATAATTTTAATTGACAAATGTAATTAAATTATGATTAAAATCTTAATATCAAAAATTTTTTTTATTTTTTCATACCTAATTGTTTTATTTAAAAACCCCAATTACAAGTGTGAAAATAAAGAAAAAACGCACTTCAAACATAATAAAATTCACCAACCAGTCACTCGATACGATAACATTAACACGACGAACGACGCAGGCAAGTTTAACTTTGGCGCCACTGTGCGCGCATGGGAGTATTGTGAGAGACCCAGCCCAGCGCAGACCGGTCCGAAGTGCATCACAAATCAGTAAAAAAAATCACAACATCCAAAACAAAAAATGGGCAAAAAAATGTTGGTAACACCGGTGCGCTAAAAAAGCTTGCAAACTTCACGCACCTAACCTGCGCTGGACATCGACTCGTCCGTATCTCTAAACTCTGGGAAAATGTATATTGATTTTTCAAAGAAAAGTCAACCGATGTAACAAAACACCGTTCGCGAAGTGTTTATACGCGTATAGAAGCGCCGCGGTCGATGTGCAGTGTCGTCGAGATGGTGCGACGGTGTTCTTCGTCGCGTTTTGAGTGAGATCGGAAAGAGTGTTGCGTCGCTCGGCCGACGGCCCGGAGCCCGGCCGCGGCCAGGGCCTGGGCGCGCCATGGACGCCGGCGCTGCTGACCCGCTGCGAGCGGCCAGGCCGTGAGTATCGCGTCCTCAACTCCCGCTCTTGAGCGGCGCTCCGCCCGCGGTTTTACGTCGCAGGATTATTTCGGTCCCTGTGAGCCCGTCTGAGGTTGTTGCGAAACGTCCCGTCCGCTCGGTTCTCGCTCAGGCGGACATTCTCTCGTTCGTGCAGCGTCACGGCCCCGTCGTGTTGCGCCATTTCGAAACGGTCGCATCGTCCGCGAGCCCGAGCGAGGCGAGGACACGGCGACGTCGCGCCACTGCGGGCAGGGCGCCGCCGTCGATAGCGATCTCGCGGCGCGGCGGCCGAGCGTGACCGCCTCCGCTCGCAGCCCGCACTGGCCGCGCCGCGGAGCCTCTCGACTCCCGACCCTGTATGAATGAATCTACCTGCACGGCACCGGGGTCGTAAATCAGAATTGTGTTTACAGTTTTTTCGAAGCGCATGAAACCTGTCGCGCTGCCCTTTGTCTCGGGGGCGCGGCGGCACGAGGCTCCGTCCTCAGGCTCGCCGTAGCGCTCACGAAACGCCCGAGTGAATTATGGCTAGGTGCATATACGCCATGCACTACACATACCTAACATACGCGCCAACCTATCTATAGCTACGTGCAGTGAAGGCTGCGAGTACCTACCTACTCAAACAAAGCATTTTGCCCACAAATCCATACTATTGGCCTCACACGGCCAGCTCTCGGGTTCTTTGTGAAATTTCGCACTACACTCGTGTAGGGGTGATGTCATGTAGTAAATAGTGGTTTCAAAACATCTGTGATTGTCAATTGTTAATTTTAGTGTGTTCATTTTGAGGTTAGGTTGTGATTGGAGAAACAGGAGTTGCTTGCAAGTGCACAAGAGGTTATAACAGTGAAAAGAAGCATTCCAAGAGGATTGTGTACTGTTTTTCAGTGTTCAGTGTGTGTAATTAACTATTTTGTGGACACAAAAAGAGTGGCTATGAGGCGGGATGGTGTATGTATGAGGTCTCTGGTCTAGGCTGCAGTTCCACGTTTATTGGTCATTAAACAGTGCCCATTAGCATTGAATGTGATTGTGTGTCTACGAGTAGACGTGGTTTCTTGGTGGTGGCTGCGACCCATGTGAACAGAGACAGCCTTATGATCAGGTGATGTTTCATCTTCCTACATAAACATTGCTTTGGAATCATTTATTTACTACCAAGTTTGAATGAGACTGATAACTATAATGAATTGATATTTTGTCCAATTTTGTCCCATGAAATAGCTGGCTATGTAGGAGAATCATCATGTTTTGTAACATGCATAGTTAGAGAGATTTCAATAGTATGCAAATTTAGAGCTTAGTAAGGTTCCATTGTTTTTAAAACAACAGAATAATGAATTTGTAACATGTTCAAATGAATGTTGTTAGTAAGTAGGTAATGTTGATAAAGCAGGCAAAATTGTAGGAATGAAATCACATGTAAAGCAATTAAATGCTTGAGTTACCTGTGGCAAATTTTTCATTGTTTGACTTAATTAAATAATAAACTATTTTTACATTGTTAGTAGGTACCTACCACCAACATTAGCTATCTCTCCCATAGTGCCACAGAAGTGTGCCTACAGGGAAAAAGATTGTACAATATCCAAGGCCTATTGGTCTGTGTCATGCCTTGAGCACTCAGGATAATATGTCTGATGTTGCTAATTGCCACAAGTTCATTATTATGGGTAGTTTGTTCTAAACAATTTTGACAGTATTGTCACAAAATATAGATTTTTGTGGTATTGTCATTAACCTATTTGTATTTCCATCCTCATGTCCCAATCTTAATATTTGATTCTTTCTAAATTAGGAGCCAGCAAATAATATTCTTATGATAACAATTATTGTTGTTTTCAATTCTCCATGAAATTCTTTCTTTTATTACTGTTTGTTTGCACCTTAAACTAGTTTTTTTTATTGTGCTCCTACATTAGAGCAACTCTTATGAAGTGGGAACATTGAGCTGTTTACTAGGATTTTAAACTTTCGTGTTGCATTGCAATAAGTTTAAACCCATCATGTCTAATATTGAATGAATGAATTTGATGTCGAGATTTTGCCTGGATCCTTATCATTAACGTTTTTCTATTTAGAAATGATTCATAGGCATAAAGGTTGATAGGTGATCCTAGGCATGGTGCCAAGTCAATGTTTCCATATGTGTACACATCATGGCACTATTTGCTGAATGCATAACCTAGGGAGCAGCATTTTAACCACTGTCACTAGTCACTACTGTCATGATCTCCCCTTATATTGGAATACAATTAAACCAAGTATAGTGGCTACATTTGGTCCAACTAACTCAAGCTTTGATGCCTGGCATTTTGTCTTTAAAACAGTGCTATTGTGCCAGGAGAATTTAAAGGTACACCATCTTATTTTGTGAGCCACTGGTGCCTGAAATGCTTTTTGTGAAACTCTTGTACTGCAGGTTGCCAGGCAATCCCCAACCCCCAATGGCACTGACATGTAATTTCGATCTAAACTTGTAGGCCAAGAAAAGCCTGTAATTAAGCTAGTTGGAGCCACATAATTAATTTTTGTGGTGTGTGCATGTGTGTTTGTTGTGAAGGGTCAGGTCAGGTGGGTTAGTAAATTTAATAAAAATATACATCAATGAATGACAACCTCCGTGGTGTAGTGGCTAAGCACGCTGGGTTTCAAGGTGTTGCCGGTTCCCGGGCGGGTCAATGTAGAAATCATAATTTTCTATATTGCACCCGGGTCTGGGTGTGTTGTGATACCACCATTGTGTCTGATTTCCATAACACAACATATGTGATTGGTGTCCAAAAATAAAAAAAAGAAAAGAAAGAAAAAACAAAAAGATTCTTGTTTGCTATGTGCTAATCTGATGTATGTGCTGTATTTTTATAAAGTGTCATCAAAAGTTATCACATAGTTTTTGCATGAAGCAGTAACAAACATACATCCATCCTCACAAACTTTGGCATTTCTAAATCCTTAGAGCATAGGATAATGCCTTTAATTAAATGATTGTTTATAAAACTTCAAACATCTTGATGATGTGTGCAAGGTTTGGAATTGTAATTTGTCCTTATCATTTGCTTACAGGTTTCACGGTTCGTCCAACTCTGTATCCTATGCATGTCCTTCAGCTCTTAAGTGTTTTGTTACTGATAACCAGGTCTTTGCAAATTTAAATGCAACTGTAAGGTTTTATTGAGGTCTCCCTATTGTATTGAGGTATAGTTTGCATTGGCATCTGTCCTGAGAATATAAACACTGTTGGTGTTTATATTCTCAGCATCTGTCTTATTCCTGCAGAACATAGATGGTTAATGGTTTAGATGATTAAGTTGCTAGTAAATGGAAACTTTATAAAGTTACTGTAGTGAATTTTCAAAATCTAGTATTTCTATTTTAAAGTATCTGGGGACTGTCCATTAATCACGTGATGTATTTTTTTGCCATTTTTAACCCCCCTCCCCCTTGGTTATACATGGTGAGGTTTTAGGCTGACTATAATACATACATTATTAAAAGCATGTAAACCTGCTGGACATTTCAGTTACTAAAACAATTATTATTAATCCTACGAGTGTGGAATTTTCTTATACTAGTTAAAGGACAAACCCTACATTACAAGGTAAAAATAATACATAATTGATTACTGTGGGCCTCGACACACTTGCTGTAAGGGTGCCATGTTTCACTGCACCCCTCAGGGGGAAGGACAAGGAAAATGATATTCTACTTTTTCTTGGGGAATGCTAATGAATAATCTTTTGTTTGTCTTGCTGTCCAATCTGATTGCGGCAGTAGTAAAGTATAGGACTGTTTGTATTGCCGTGATTTTAATTGCTTGATATAGATTTTATTGATAGTAGTTTCATTCCTTTTAACTTTTTATTTGTTTATTGTTCTTATCATTATGTTATTTTGCATTCAGAATCTTCATTGAAATCAATTTTGGTTTTGCCTTCCCTAATAAATAATATCTACAGAATTGAATGATTTACTTAAATGTGAGAACATTTATTTGGAGCAGTTATTCAGTGATTATTTTAATTTAAAGCTTGAGTTGAAACTCCTGATGTTTATATTATATGTAGTAAAAAATTAGTAGTAGTACTATACTGATGGTCCTTGCAGAGTTGAGCTATAGTGCACTCGTGCAAGTATTGCGCCATGCGAGAGTGCGTTCGCCGCCATCTTTCAAAATTAACGCCCGCAATGCCCACGGCCAACAGACGCGGGCTTCACGCTGTACTGTATGTGTTTGCGAAAACTAAATGGTCTCATTTCTATTGCCGTGTTTACGTTAATTATCAGCTGTTGACATATCTCTACTTGTCTCATGAAGTGTTACAGACAACACCAGAGTTGCTGTACAATGTACATCCCATCAAGGACAACTTTCATTCATCACAAATTCATAATGATGAGAGTAAATGTTTTTTTGCTAGCCAGTTCAAAACTGATAAAACAAAGATTAAGACATGTAAGACTGAAGGGTTCGGCACAGAAATCTACTTCAGCGTGAATTACTACTGTAATGTGACAGCTGTTGTTAAATAATATAGACAAATCATAAACACTGTAAAGGGGTTTCAATAACACGTTTGAAATAAGACTGAATGGAAGCAAGAGTGATACCTATCTTTCAATTTTATTATTACAAATACGAAAGTGTTTATGTATATCCCACTTTACGCTAAAACGGCTGAACCGATTTTGATGAATTTTTAATTTAAATCATTTTGTATTCCACTATGATTGGGGGAAATGGGGTATTAAAGTTCGTCTGGGAAATATCATATTGTCGCGGATAAAGCTGTAGGAAACCGTTTGTCATGTATTATAATATGGTGGCCAAGAACAAGTAGATTCAATCTTATTAAGATCGAATGGTCACGCCGTCTTATTTAAGTACCTATTTGGGTCTAGCTCTAGGTCGTTTGGGTACTGGTATTGATGCTTTTCATGCTTGCTATGCTTCACGATTTCTCGCTGACAAATCTTACTCGTCGTCTTATCAAACCGAAATAAAACTCAATAAAGCTGATCGTCGTTACCCCTGGAACGGGTTAAAAATATCCTAAACCAACACAATCGGGCAGTAAAATAGGAACTGTTTTGTTCTCGGTGCACAATTTGGGCGGCAAACACGACGATAAAATATGTCGCCGGGATAGCTTCTGGGCACTAAACACAAATGACTTATTTTATTAGACAGGGGAATTTTCAGTTTTGCACAGACTGGATTCTGCATTCTGCATAGCCATGCGGCCTTATGTACGCTGTGTGATGGGCTCTGGCATCGCTTCGTAGGGCTCTACTTTATTTTGGATTACACACTACACTGTTCTATTGTGGTCTAGGACTCATCTCTTGCCATGACAGATATTTCATATTCGCACGCTAGCATGTGTTTAGTACCATACATTGGGACATAGTCTGAAATTTACCAGTGTTTCATTATCTTATTCTTTGCTTCTCTGTGGAGTGGGGACTCTGGAACCCAGAGCTGGTCTGGTGCTCTATCTCTTAAATCTGAACTAGCCTTCTGTGTTTTTATTAATTTTTTTCAATATTTTGTATTAGTCCGTATTCTCTGCATTATGCATCATGCATGTTATGTCTATCTAACTAATAACAGCCTATTCATCTATTCATCAGAATCCAAAAATATTAATTTTGCAGATGTTCTTATTAGAGTTCTGTACCCAAAGGGTAAAAAACGGGACCCTATTACTAAGACTTCGCTGTCTGTCCGTCCGTCTGTCTGTCACCAGGTTGTATATCAAGAACCTAGAAAGTTGAAATATTCACAAATTATGTATTTCTGTTGCCGCTATAACAATAAATACTAAAATCAAAATATGTTTAAGGCGGATCTCATACCAAAAACAACGAAATAGTTTTTGCCTAGATTCCTAGTGAAAGGTACGGAACCCTTCGTACGCGAGTAAGACTCGCACTTGCCGGTTATTTTTACAACTATTACATTCGCGACTTTTTTGCCATAATATACCTATACTTTTTATAAATTGCGGCTTTTCAAATTTTAAAAAGTATTTTGTCTATTTGTAAAACACTAGGTTAAGCATGTTCAGTTCAGTCAACCAGATCTTTAACGCACCAGTAAGTGACGTTGGTAACGGTAGCGTTTCCCAAATAGAAAACTTCGCCTTTTGCTCAAAAACATGGAACTTATAGACAAATTGGGATTGTATTCAACACTGTTTATTGTGTGTCATGGTTGATTTGAGTATGTAACGTCTACTTAGTATTACACTGGTTGGGGTTATCATTAAGGTCAAGCTTTACATCAGGACTACACTAGAAGTTGCATGTTTTTGTGTCGCGATTTCCTGCCATGGTGTACTTCTTCCTATCTACTCTACTTCCAGCTCCTGGCAGCTACCATCACAGTAAATAACAGTACCAAAAGTAGGTGCTTACACATAGTTTCGAAGATGCTGGACCCGCTGAAAATAGTAGCATATATACGGGTTAAGTGACTCCGTTTAAAACTATCAAAACTTGTGCGCATTAAGACTAGTAAGTACATAAGACAAAACCGGCACAAAAACATTAATGAATACAATGAGCAGTACGTACCTACCTAGCTGCTATGCTATCCGACGCAGACGCTGCCAACCCTACCCTTGACATTTGACATACTCGTATCACGCTAGTAGCTATGTGCAGGATTACCGCTCATTATTGTAAGCTGTGGCGTAATCTATAATGTTTATTCAGTTATTTGTTTAGCCAAAACAGGTAGTCACAAATGACAATGAATACAGGTTGTTGAATTTTTTTAGGTACGGGCTGGTTCAATCCGAAAGTATAAGTAGCCAAAATTGTCTCGGGTCGAGGAGTTGTGTTACCCCACCGTTGCATATGATTTCTATAACACAATTGCATTAGCTACTTACTATAGGATCAAAGCAAGGTATGTGATTTATTTGTGTCCAATAAAATTATATAATGTGCAGAAACAAGCCAAAAAAGCACTATCAGTGATTACCTGACTTGCTGTTGTCCGAACGTGCATGTGTTATTTTTCTATAGCATGATTGTTATTTTTTTTTCTCTAGTTCGATTGTCTATTTGACTTATCTTGTAAAATCCAGCAGTGGAAACGCATAAGGCTAGTGTGTAATTATTTTAAGATTTACTCCTTAAGAAGTATTAGAAAGCTGTTGTTTCCTTAATAAAGAAAATAAAAATAAAAATCATATGCGAAGTAAAAAATACACTCTGTATTTTTATTGCATCATCCGGTAGTTCACTACTACTTCAAAGATTTGAATTCTAGTTCGCAAAAAACACTAGTACGACATTTTACTTATAATAATATGAATAAACAAATAAGATCTTTTTCACATATTTCTGTCCGATAGAGTTGCCACGTCTAGTTGCGATGATTTACCAAAATTAATCTAAAATTTTCGATTCCGATCTTCCTAAAGCTCTCGGTAGAGAGTTCAACACAAAATCTTTGAAGTTCATTCTTTCTGAAGCTTTACGCTAATGAATAGAATTCACTGGCACGGTCGATATACCTAGCCGGTGTACATAGGTGTAGTAGTATATACGTTGGTTAGGTGCTGTGCCGTTTAGTTTGAGTATACAAGGCCTTATATCCGTACATTCGGTTCAGGACGAGGCGTTCCGCAGGGTGCTTTGTGCGCCATGCCTCGGTTTTCCTCGTTCAAACGATTCTCGCCCGTGTTACGTCTTCGTAAGATCGAATCGATTGTTGCCGAGCTATATGCGTAGCTAGTCTATATCGGTTATACGGGCCAGCACTACCTAATTCTAGTGTGGTTGATGTTTTCTGACGATGAGCACGCTCCGTATTTTCCTGAATTAGATCAATGCTTCGTATTTTAAGAGTTAGGACGTTGCTTGAATGAGAAATTATATGTAAGAAAGAATGTATATTAAATTAAATGTCCATAGTATCAAAAAACATAATTAACCTATGATAAAAGCATGCCCAGCATCTCTTTCATACTTGAACCTATACTCAGCAGTCAGCTAAAGTAGTTGTTGATAATTCTATGAAGGTGATATGCGGTGCTCGAGAATTCCTTTAATGCGTGTAAATTCCTCCTCCTATAATAAACGCAATACCTTCAACTAAAATATAATTAAACTAGCTTTTGCCCGCGACTTCGTTCGCGTGGACTTTAGGTTCGTCCCGTCTAGTAGCGCAAAAAAAGGGTTTTTTTACGACCTCACATTAGAAACCTCAAAAATTGTAGCCTATATGTTATTCTGATGTATAAGCTATATTGTGGTAAAGTTTCATTCAAATCCATTCAGTAGTTTTTACGTGAAAGAGTAACAAACATCCATACATCCATACATACAAACTTTCGCCTTTATAATAGTAGTAGGACTAAATACTGATATGCATAAACACATTGGATTTGGAACAAAGGAAAACTAAATATGAGTCTGAAAAATCCTGAGAATTCATTTTTTTTTTTCAATTCTGTTTAAACCTTTAATATACTGCGTGTCCTAAAAAGAGCTTGCAAAACTGAAACCAGAGATATCTTAGCCATAGACTAACCTATTTTCAGTGTCAGTCTGGTGTGCCATTTATAAGACAAAAAGTGGCATAATAAAAAAAAGTAGAGTATTACTGAAAGGTCTTTGACTAAGCTAACTTCAGTATCAGTTTGGCACGCTCTTTTTAGACACACTCTATACATATTTAAACAGGTTACTATATCGAATGAGTACGTTGGTATTGTCAAGAATACATAAACCAAGGTTTCCTCCATCAAATAGCTCTGATAACAATCCTGGATATGTGTAAGGTCAGCATATCTATCAATTAAGTAAAACCTATCATTTGGTTCAGGGACCACAATATAAAAATAACGAATTGTTTCTATTTCTACGTCACTCGTATAGGCTTCTTGCTTAACAAACCAGCAGTTTTCCTGTTAAAATTAAGCTTATGCACCTAATGGATTAGTTTACGACGATAAGCGAGGCAATTAGGCGCAATTACTCGAATTAGAATGCAAATCTATTACGTACGAGTTAGCGTAATTAACATATAATCATCTCCCCGCAAGCTTTTAGTTTGGTGTTCCAATCGGATGGAACGTTGAGCTACTTAAGATGGCTATTACTACTAAAACTATGATAAAATAAAACTATGATGGAGCGTTGTTTTTTTCTCCAAAGTACTCGATTTTGAGAAGATAAATCAAAATGGAAGGCCGCTATTTTTATGGGCAATCACTTACTCCAGCTAGAGTCCAGGCTTATAGTAGTATCTCATGCATGAAAAAACACATCTTCATGTAAAGTTTCGCTCAAACTATTTGTTTCAATATTAGCACAATGCTGTATCTGTTAAAACTTATTAATTAACAGCCCTCTTAAATCCAGTTTGCTCGTCTGTCGGTTGAAGGATGTGATGATGAAACTATACGATAGTGCTCTTGCAAAAGCCTATCAAAGCCGCCGACGGGCTAAAGGAGCCCGTAATGGAGGCTTCATGAATTTTCATGTCGCCAAAGGGCACCGACGTGTATTAATAAACCGGTCGAGACGTATTCTCCTCGGAAGTCAAAGATATTACACACATTTTCATAGTTGAAAACTTAATTTTAGCCTTGGAGTTGCTATCTTACTGTGAAGCATATGTTCATATAGCTCTCTTTTTTAACTGCATAGTAGATGTGTGCGATTTAAATTAATTTGGAACCTTTTTGAATAGGTTTCCTTGTCTGACCATTGTAAAAATTCCCATGAGCAACTGTATCAAACACCCTGTGTTTATTCTCGATACTTGCCTTCAGTCACGTGTTTAGTCATTTTCATCGCTATCTGCTTAATGGCCTCTGTAACCTCGTAGAGCCGAATCACATAGTTTTGCGATGATCCTTTGCCCATGCAAAGGTGGCGCACCTTTGCATGGGCAAAGGATCATCGCAAAACCATGTGATTCGGCTCTACAGCGCCATTGGACATGGTCCTGACAGAACTAAGACTAATTTTGAGTTCACGCTTTTTCCGTACAGTAACGAAAGAGACTGGTAACCCTGATTAAAACATTAGGTCCAGTTTTATTTCTTGAGCAAAATTTCATAATTAGTTTTAGCTTGTGCAACCGGGATCAGGCTCATTGTTCTGAAAGGTTCGATGTGGCCAGTCTCTTGATTAAACATTGTTGCGTTTAGAAACGCAGGCTCCAGCAGTGGACCGTGTCAGGCAGCTGCCCGTGATAAGGCGTGATAAGCGGCGTGACTAACGCGCCGCTAATCGGCGAGTCAATATCACGCGTTATCTCAGCGCTGGGTCGACGACTCGCGTCTTGCTGCGCTCTTGCGCCAATCCAGATTGAATGCGCGTCACCAGCTATCGCTGGGAACGGCGCAATACACGGATAGATAGGAACGACCTTCGGAATTTTGCCACGGTGTGCTACTAACAAAAACACGCTGTGAGTTTGCAGTTGACGTTTTGGGTTGGCATGTTCTCGCAGTCCCCAAAAAGGCCAAGCCCTACGTAAACAGATCCATGTTTAGGACTTTTATGTCAAGTGATTGTCTCATATTGCTTGGTACTCGATCACGTAGGGTTGCCAAACGTCGTTAACGTTTGGCAGTGATTTGGTAGAGATTCCCATTTCAATATAACGGGGCCTCATCAACCCCTTTGAAGATTTGTTTCACTCACCGTGAGTGTAACCAAGTGATCCCTACCTCAAATCAAATTAGTGTTGCTGCCAGGCGCTCAACGCAGTTTCAGATGACGTCAAGCGTTTGTATATACGTGTGTAGTTTGGTTTTTGGGTTTTATTCATTATCTTCCCTGTATGATTGTATAAAGCATTTACATAGTTGCAATTTTATAGTTATTATTAATGTTCGAGTGTTCGAGATTTTAGGAGAAAATGTGTACCTATATTTAGTTTACTAGAAGAATTCACATAACACACCTAGGCAATCATGTGATGAAAAACACAGATATCTCAACCTATAGGGATATATCCTATCTTTTCAATGAGGTATGCTTTTAGCTCTTGCGACCGAATTTTTTGGATCGTACTACTGACCCACCTCCGCTTGCCGAAATAGTAGAATCCGACGTCGCAACCGCAAGACCTTCTAATTTATAGCAAGCCACAACACGCGCTTTTAGCTACATACAGGCATTCTGTGGGATTATACGTATGCCGTATAAATAGCATATTTATTTATTTATTTATTTAAACTTTATTGCACTGTATACTGTACAATTGGCGGACTTAATGCCTTAGGGCATTCTCTACCAGTCAACCGCTTGGAAATGCAGAAAATTTAATCAGTGGCGGAACGTTTGCGATAACTGAGCGGGTAAAATAAAAAATAATGCATTATGGCGACATAGACATACATACTAATATTACACAAATAATTAATAGAATATATAAATATATATAGGCAAAATAAACATACATAAAATACACAAAAATTTACTAACAAATAACGAAGTTGGAGATATTGACGACATCTAGGT
Organism: Pyrausta aurata; assembly: GCA_963584085.1. NCBI lineage: Eukaryota > Metazoa > Arthropoda > Insecta > Lepidoptera > Crambidae > Pyrausta > Pyrausta aurata. The sequence goes on along the minus strand of OY757278.1, from coordinate 9,097,977 downwards.
GAAAGAAAAGAAAATAATTAACGAAAAGGTTAGTTCTGAAGAGAGCCAAGGTGAAGATAGTGGGCACGGAGTGCCTTTTTAAAAGAAAATTTGTTGGATGAAGTTCTGATCTCATAGGGTAGGGAATTCCAAAGTCGAATCGCAGACATTGTGAAAGAGTCCGACATAAAGCCGGATTTGAAAAGAGGTGTGTGGAGATTGAGTTGATGGGAAGAGCGAAGGTTGCGCGAAGTTGTGGATGCCAAATAGCTGAAGCGCTGCGTCATGTATGTTGGGGAATGAGGGTTTCGAAGTATGTTGAAGGTGGTACACAAGATTCTTATTTCTCTGCGATGACGGATGGGAAGCCATTTAAGCTTAGAACGGTAGGCGGAAATGTGGTCGTACTTACGGAGACTGAAGATGAAACGAATACCATTGTTGAGGAGACGATCAAGTTTATTAAGAAACGCTTCACTGATATTCGTACAACACACGTCGGCGTAGTCGAGAAGAGGGAGGACTAGAGATTGGACAAGAAGAGTTTTCGTGTGAAGAGGGAGAAAATTTTTAAATTTATAGAGAGCCCGTAAAGTGGCAGTGACTTTCCTGCTGACCTCGCTAATATGTTTCGACCAGCAGAGGGTGTTGTCCATATATAGCCCCAAGTTCTTGACATATTCGCTATACGGAATCACGGCGTTGTTAAATAAGATTGGAGCAGTCGATTCCAAGCTAATCTTAGCCATTTGCCGCGAACTACCTATAATGATGGCCTGACATTTTGAGGGGTTAACTGATATACCATATTTCACAGACCAGTCTGCAACACATGCGAGATCGAGATTTAGGGCTGATATGGCCGAGTCAATATCAGCCACCTCTGCCTGGGTGTATAGCTGAAGATCGTCTGCATACAGATGATAAGAGCAACGAAGGTGGTGAGTGACGGAGTTAATAAAAATTGAAAAAAGAAGCGGAGAGAGAATGCTACCTTGTGGAACGCCTGTTGTGAGATTAGACCAATGGGAGAGCTGTTGGTCATTTCGAACAGCCTGCTGGCGTCCTTGAAGGTAAGATGAAAACCATTCCCGCGCCCCAGGTGAGACCCGCAATTGAGTCAGGATTGCTAGGAGCACATCATGATCAACATTATTGAAGGCATTAGAAAAATCAGTTAAAACTAGTATGGTGACTTTAGAATTCTCCATGCCCTCTCTAATGTCTTCGGTCACTTTCAGTAGTGCGGTGGTCGTGCTATGACCGGGTCGAAATCCGGACTGACATTCATTAAGAAGGTTATTATTAAATATGAAAGAAGAAAGTTGTTTATGGACGGCAGCTTCTAAAACCTTAGAGAGAAAAGGAAGAATAGAAATGGGACGAAAATGGCCAAGTTGACTTGGGTTTGATATTTTTGGAAGTGGAAGAACGTACGCTTTACGCCAGATGTCGGGAACAACCCCAGAGTCGAGAGAAAAATTAATGATGTGTGTAAGAACTGGGATGATTTGTGATAACACTGGTAAGATCATGTTTCTGCCTATATCGTCACAGCCGGTAGCACTAGATTTAATTGATGTGATGAATTTGCGGATCTCACTCTCAGACACCGGAGAAAAAGTGAAGCTTTCATGGGAGGCAGAGGGTAAAGAAGACAAATAATTTACAGTCGAAGATTTGATATCAGCGTTTAAAGAAACAGAGGATGAGAAATGGGAGTTAACTTCATTTGGAGAGAAGGGATGACAATTTGGGACAGAAGTTGGCCTACCTATGCCAAGCGTTTTTAGGAATTTCCATGTATCAGCTTGAGAAGAATTAGCGATATTTGAATGGATGTGGTGACGTTTGGCTGCTCTTACCATCTGATTGCAGCGATTTCTAGCTATTTTGAATTTTTCCCAAGTTTCTTCGCACCTATTACCCTTAAAGGCCCGAAAAAGTTGGTCCCGTTTCGCCATAGCTTTCCTGACCCCGAGAGTTATCCATGGGGCTGGGGGGCGTTTGAGTTTGACCGACCGCTTAGGTGCATGAGCGTCATACAGATTAAGGAGACTTGTGTTTAAAATTGCGACTTTTTCATCCACCTTAGCCGCAGCATACACAGGTGACCAGTCAATAGCGGAAGCGTCGGATTTGAGTTTAACATCGTCTACTTTGGCTAAGTTTCTCAGATTTAAAACAGTGGGTTTGGGTTTGGTCGTACTTAACTTGTAGGTGACGTAGATAAGATCATGCCTGGAGAACCCGGGCGCAGCTAATTGTCCGTGCTGTAGTACAAGGTCAGCAGAAGAAGTGATAATGAGATCAATCCAAGTATCAGGGGTGTCAAGATTATGGTGGGTTGGAGATAAAGGTAAGATAGAGAAGTTTGCAGAATTTACAATAGCGCGGAGTTTTTGGGACTGCGGGGTGTCTACGAGAAGATTTGCGTTGAAATCACCCATGATTATAGCATGCATTATAGCATATTTATTTACTTACAAGATAATAGGGGGTGATAAATGCTAGGGGACCGATAAAAACTGAAGTATAGGTCTCAGGCTGTCAGACGTTGGATTTTCGGGTATTAGTAATCAATGTGCCATAGCCACACTAAACTTTGAATGCAATGCAATCCTATTTAATGTTTTATCCATAACGCAATCAATGGGCAAGGCAAACCTCCCCTGGAGGTTACTTTGATGATCCCGCTGATTTCGATACCATGCAGACATGGTCACAAGAAATTGTATTTTGGAACTTGACTCCAAACTCATATCTTAGGCTAGGTAGGAGACTATGTTCAGATTGAATATCAAAATCAAAGATTTATTTTCTCTGTGTACTTACTGCATATTGGTAGTATTTTCAGCAGAAGCGAAAATTGCGAGTCTCGTCAGCCTTCGAAAGTGAACTAGCGCATACATAATTAAACAAGTAAACTTTGATCCCATAGTTCACATTCTAACCTCTGTGAAGTTTTCTTCTGGTAGCTTAGCTACAGACCTATCTATAATACTTATGTTCAGTTTTTGTGCAATACTCGTTAGAATTGCATCTGTTAGATGTTCTTTTGTTTTCGCGTCATTCGATTACGCTCGTACAAAGCAAGCGATAGTCAACCATTGTAAAATGAACTGCCATTGAAGCCGGTATCTTTATGAATAAGGGTTCAGTTTATGATGGAAATTTCTGTCTCGTCTTGCTTACGTGTAACTTAACGCAGATGAAACGCACGTGGGTCTTTGAGATCGTTCAACAAAAAGTATCGCTTCATTATATAAATTGTGATTCCGCCGTTTATCTTGGGGAGTTAAACTGGATTTATGTAGCTATGAATTTCGAGGTGTTGGAATAAAATTGCGTTGAACAGTACAGAGCTAGTGCGCACCGAATGTCCCGAGGCGTCAGCGCGGACTTTTTCACGACCTACATGATCGCCGGATCGTGTTGCCGTACCTACATAGCTCGTAGAGCCGCGTTTTTACATCAGCGGGGAAAGTATCTGGGAATTGTGCATATTTTCAGTAGTTCTAAGAAGAAAAACAAAAAAGTATACAAGTAGTACAAAATTCTTCTAAAAAACGAAAGTGTTTTTGTTCTCTGAACGCACGTTGCATGAGTTAAGAAATCATCTACATACGTATGCAGTAAAACATATTCTTAAATCTCAGACGGCGGCGGCAAGTAATAACGGATTCTATAGCGGTTAATCTGCTAATGTTCTGGACAGGGTAGTTTCAGAGCTTTCATATTTACCTAACTGTACACCGTGACATTACCGTTGTATTCATAATATTCAGTTACTCAATATTTTGGCGCATTCCACCGCTCTAAGTCCCATAGCGACGGAGTCGATTTCACGAATGACATGACCGATTGGGGACCTTGGATAGCATCTTTGTCTTACGGGCCACAAACAAAGTCACCATTTACTAAATAAATATCATTTGCATCTGTAATGAGGTACACTTCTCAAGGTTATAAGCATAGCAAGTCGCAACGCCAGTACCCGAGTGCCTTAAAAGGATGTTTCAGTTAGCGGGTAATAAAATATGCATGTCCTAATGTTATCTGCGGTGTTGTGGCTTGGGTGTGTAATTGATTGGTTGCGTCATTAAGGAAAAGTACTGAATTTTGGTAACTGAAACTAGATAAGGAGCGTTGAACATGACACCTTTCTACTTCACTGGTTGTTTGTTTGTTTTTTCAAAAGCAGACAGGTAGCCAATACTCCCTTTACGCATTCCGGTGACTGGGTGTTTGGTATGCTTTTCATTTATGTTCGAATGGGATGTACGAGTACCGTTCTGTCGGATGCAGATGTGATCTATGATGGATGAGTATAATAAGCCTATTTAATCCATATAATGTTCGAATAAATAGGCCATACGAAGTCATTACTTCGTAGTGAGAATCTCACGGCTTTTAGGATCCAATCTATAGATTGACAATTATTTTCATACGATGAGAGATGATTAAGGGTGAAAGATGAATAATAATCCGTATCCTAGCAGGCAAGTAGATTAGGTATTTGTTTTAAAACTAGTCAAGAATCTGTGCAAATAAGTAAGAATGAAAACGTTCTTCATTGAAAAAGAACGAATCCGTTCCTGTTCTGACAACTTTGTGTTTGCCAATTTTGTTTCCAACCAACTACTCGTACGTAATGGTTGTCCTGATTATTTTGTAACATAAGAAATATCTATGTTTAGCGTATCCAATATTTAATTACTTCATCTGACTATTGTTTCCTAATAATTACAATTTAAAATACCTTTATCATCTATTTACATTCCGCGTTGTTTTTCTATAACACATGTGCTTTAGCTACAAACTTTGGGATCAGAGAAATGTGCGCCACGCCGTCCCATATTTTTATTAATGTATCTTCAATGTTAGATTGAACAGCTTCTCTGCCACGACTTTTAACGCAGACCAGCCCCCTTACTCTGGACACCAATACCGATCCAATGAATATAGCCATCCCTGTCACATGCATACACGGCCTGGTATGAGTGACAGGGATGGCTATAATCATTGGATCGGGTTTTGTGTTCAGAGTAAGGGGGCTGAGTTTATAATTTAGCCACTCAGAGATGCTATTATGACGTTTTCAATTTTGTCAGAAAACCTAAGGTAATAACGTCAAAGTCATTGTTTCCATACTTTTTGTGTCAAAATTGAAAACGTCAAAATAGTATTTTCCGGGCGGCTAAGCTGTAGTTAGTCCTAACTATCCAAAAATCTGAGCCCCGCTTGTGTTTTGACCGCGGCCGTACAGAAGGACGCACGAATGCTGTATAGTTCAGGTCATGGACGCCTCTCCCGGGGGAACACGGTTAGCGTCTAACCAGATCGATAATTTTGGTATAGGTCATACGGGACACGCTCTGTGCCAGCCACCAATTAGGACGGGTTGCTGAAAGAGTGAAGAACATTCTGGATAATGGACAGATCCTTTGGGCGAGGACCAATGAAACTGAGGCATTATGCTTAAAGTTGTTAGAATACCCAGTCTGGTGGAAACCAAAAGTTCTATACTAGATTTTAAGACACGTATTTGCTCTACTAAAATCATAAATACTGATTTAACTGCTGATCACCAGCTGATGTCTTCACTTTTCATTTAGTTTATTACAACTTCAATTTTAAGGTGTCATAAATAAACATCATCTACCCAGCTCTTATTCACACCTTCCCAACCTCCCAACAATATAATTGGCTCTCTTTTACCCTAAAACCACTGGATGAATCGATTCTCATTTCAAAGCCAAAGTCAGAAATAAACAATATAAACAACGCTTTTGTGTGCACCGTCATTAGCAAGTTAATATCGCGTTATCTTCGACATAAAAGTTTCAAAGTTAACAGAAGGCTCGAAAGTTCAAGTTCAATGTCGGCTTTGTTTTTTAATTTATTTTCCCACTCACTCGAACTGCCAAATAAAACAAACATAAAAAGATATCTGACTTTAATCACACCATTAACCGGGAAATGTTATTGTTATTACATTATACGTAAGTGAAATCGAAGTATCACAATTAAACGATTACCGGCGCAAGTTCATTAGGCTAACGATCCCTCGGAATTAGCCGGCGAATTATAAAAACAAACATCAATATGTAATTACTACCATAACGTCCAACGGTTAGCGACATTATTTACATAGTTTCATACACACTACGTCTTGTTTACTATATCGGGTCCAATAATAGTCGGCAATAATTCAAGTGAGCAGTTTTATGAATGGACTCGTTGAATGCGCCGTTTATGTTTATTACATGTAGCATAATGTGGCCGATGAATACTTAAAATAGATACGGGCGATCAGCTGACGGCGCGATCGCCGATCGGCGGCGTTTGGGCGAATCAATTATTCATGGCGACACCCGCGTGCCCGCGATGCTCCGGTTGTAACTGCCGACACCGACCCCTAACCCTTTCAACGTCAGATTCGGGAATGCCCTCCGAAAGTTACTTTTATGACTGACACACACGGCTGCAAAGGTAAACAAAGCTTTTTTGTTTACCTGTTGTAGTAAGATAAATACGATAAGACTTTAATTAAAATGATATCATTAGTCCATTTTAATTTGTGCTTTTACCAGCTCTAGCTCATGCCATTCGGTCGCAAGTAAATATTTAAAAAAAACCTGAAATATCAACTAATATGGATTTGTTTTAAAAAATATGGACCGCCTCGCATAGGTGGGAATTACTTATTTATTTACATTTGCTATCTTATCGTTTGTGTCGTATCGTTAATAAGAGTAAATAAATATTAATGAAATGACCATGTGGCTTAGTATTCATTCTTTTCCGCTAAAATATGAATTATTGATACAGTATGACAAATGAAGAAGAAGTATTGGCAAATGTATCAGGCTTGAAATAAAATTTATTTCTTGAGATACTTATGAAAACCTTATTTCATTCACTTAATTATGCATTCCATTGATTATTTACGATGAGCTACAATTTAGCCCATCTGATAATGCTATTTTGAAATTATCAATTTTGTCAGAAATTGTACAGAGAAATGGC